>JAOTQM010000238.1:22500-44748 GCA_026939265.1 Oreonectes daqikongensis | reverse complement strand
AGAGGAGAGAGAGAGAGAGAGAGAGAGAGAGAGAGAGAGAGAGAGACAGACAGAGATTTAACAAACTTTATTTTTTTAAAACATTATAACTCAAAAAACTTCAAAGCTGATATTATTTTTTTTTTTTCTTAACCTTATTTTCACATACAATTAAAAAGACAACACCAATTCATTCTCATACACAGTACACAATACCTCATTTACACCCCAAATATGTAAAAACATTGGTAAACTGTCCACCAGCTTGTAATAAGCAAATTCCACTTTTAATCTAGCTGCCACAAGTCCCAAAAACATGGGAACCACACTTAATGTACCTTGTCCTAACATTTTATTTTTTCTTGTCTTCCAAATTGCTAGTTTGGCAATACCTAATAAAAAATTAATTAACACCAAACTTCTTTTCTTTTGAACTGAGTATTTAGGGCCATAGATAAACAATTGTAAAGAAAAAACCAAACCTAGAGATGAAACCCAATTCTTTAAAATAGAGAAAATATCCCCTAAACGCAAACACTGTGCAAATAAATGAAACAATGATTCTACCTCTAAACAAAAAGGACAACCCACCCCGACATTAGGATTAAGGTGCACCACATGTCTGTTCGTAGCTATCGCTCCATGTACAATCCTCCACTGAAGATCCCCTGTCCGCTTGTCAATTGGACATTTGTACAGAGCACGCCAGCAGCCTTTAGGGGAAGAGTCAAGTCCAAAAAAATCCGTCCATTTTGTTGCAAGAACACCAGATAAAAACCTGGCATTTGACACCTTAACACAAATCAAATACAAGGCCTTTTTTCTCACAGATTTAAAACATTCCAAAACTGGAATTTTAAAAGTCAATAAACACTGTTCATCTTCCTCCCAATTTTCTACAGCAGCATTAACGATGAGTGAAGGGAAAACGTAGTCCATCCCTTTCGTCCATTCGTGGAGCACATTTGTATTCTGCAAAAAGACATTATACTCTTCTCTCAAGCCGCCACGTATTTCTGCACTGAACTGCTGCATTATCCTTAAAGATTTCATTCCAGTTCTTTGACAGATCTCCTCAGCACTGCTACTAAGAACATGGCCCACCTTTGTGTATCCAGCAGCCAGCAGCCGTGAGCGTGAGCATGCAGATGACAGAAGACGTGTAGGTAAAAACGGATTTGAAAACAATGGTTCTTCCAGCAACCAAGGCCCAGCCAATAGATCAGGTTGTCTTGCTACAGAAAAAACTTTCCAGGCCTCAAGCACAGATTTATAAAAGGGAGTGAGATCTACTAGCTCAGACTCCTGTAAATTCATAATAAATAAATGTTTATCGAGACCCATTCCACCTGCCTTCCGCAGGAGTGCTATTGCTGTGTTCATCCAGGCAAAATCTTTGTTGTATAACAGCCTCTGAGCTGCTTTTAGACGAAAAGTCATTGTTCTTGCCTTGATGTCCACCAAACCTTGTCCCCCTTCCTGTATTGGAAGATACAATACAGCCGACCGGACCCAATGCTGACCAGACCAAAAAAACGTCACTAAACATCTTTGGATTGCTTGAACTAGGCCTCCTGGTGGTTGCAGCACATTAAACTTATGCCACAAAGTGGAAGCCACCAAATTGTTGGCAACCAGGACTCTTCCCCTGTACGACAACTGGGGTAGCAACCATTTCCACCTAGACAATCGGGTGCACACTTTCTCCTCTACATCCTCCCAATTTAATTTTTGAAAACCAGTAGATCCAAAATAAATACCTAAGATTTTAAGACCTTCTAATCCCCATCTAAGATTTCCAGGCAGCTGTGGAAGATCCCCCAAAAAAGCCTGTCCTACCCATAAGGCTTCACTTTTATCCCAGTTCACCTTCGCTGATGAAGCCTTTTCATAAACATTGAGAGTATCAGATAAAAAATTAACATCTTGAATATTATTAACAAACACTGTAATGTCATCAGCATAAGCACTCAAAACAGTTCTTGGATTCTTTAAAAATCCTGGTATAGAAAAACCCAACAATTTTTCACGCAATTTACAGAGCAAAGGTTCAATTACAATACTATATAATTGCCCTGATAAAGGACAACCTTGTCTTATACCTCTTGTTACAGAAATGGGACGGCTTAAACCACCCCCTACTTTAACCATACAAGAGGCTCCAGTATACAATATTCTAACCCATTTTAAAAAACCTTTCCCTAGACCAAAAGCTTCCAACACATTAAACAAATACCTGTGATCAACACGGTCAAAAGCTTTTTCCTGGTCTAGTGAAATAATACCAGTCTTTATATTAAAAACTTTGCAAATGTCAAAAACATCCCGGATCAAAAACAGATTGTCCGATATCGTCCTTTCTGGAACACAATATGTTTGATCCTTATGTATTATTAAATGAAGGTAATTTTTTAGCCTATTCGCAAGGCATTTAGAAAGAATTTTATACTCAGTAGTCATTAAGGCTACTGGCCTCCAATTCTTTAGAAGCGACAAATCTCCTTTTTTAGGCAACAATGACAAAACGGCACGTTGACAAGACACAGGCAAAAATTCATCTTTGTTACATACACAAAAAACCTCATAAAGATCCTGTCCAAAGCAATGCCAGAAACGTTTATAAAACTCAGGCTGTAAACCATCAATTCCAGGACTTTTTCCCGAATTAAGTTGACTTAGAGCATCAGAAAGTTCCTGGTAAGATATATTTGAATCCAAAAAAGTCCTTGACTTAGAGTCTATTTGGGGTAGATCTTGAAGAAGTTGTGCAGAGCAGTTTGTATCACAATGTTCAGCTGTATAAAGATTCGAATAAAAGTCTACTGCATGACGACGCATGTCTCTTACATCATACGTCATCTTCCCATTAGGGAGACGTAAACAAGCCATCTGTTTCTGCTTTGCTACCTTTCGCTCCAAGTTAAAAAAGAAAGCACTTGGAGCATCCATGTCCACAATAGAAATAAATCGAGACCTTATCAAGGCACCCTTTACTCTCTCATTTAAATAAGATCCCAACTCCATCTTTTTCTCTTGTAATGTATTTTTCAACATAGAATCATATCTGTTAATTAATTCTCTTTCTATAGATGATATTTCATTTTCCACACACTTAATTGTTTCCTTTAACTTTTTCGTGGAATTGACAGTATATTGTAGACAAAACATTTTAATATTAACCTTTCCAATATCCCACCACTGTCTTAAATTTTCAAAAGAACTTTTTTTTTTCCTCCACTCTTGCCAAAATAATTCAAAACATTTACAAAAATCCTTATCTTGAAGTAATTTAACATTAAAATGCCAAAAAGAGGACTTATGTAAATTCCGGGACAATCTTACAACAGTTAAAACCAATTTATGATCTGTAAAACTCATTGGGATGATAGAACACTCAGTAATTTGACTATTTAAAAATTTAGAAATATACATTCTATCCAAACGAGCAGCACTGACTCTACCACTATTCACCTTCACCCATGTATATTGTCTCACATCAGGATGTTTAACCCTCCAAATGTCCAAAAGATCAGCTGCTCTTATTATCTTTGATAAACAAGATGATGACTGAATATGAGGTTCCTCTGCAATTCGATCTACCATAACATTTTCAGTACAATTCCAATCCCCCCCCATTATGACACTGCCATCGTTGAAACATTGCTTTAAAACAGTACTTAATGTGCTAAAAAACATTAACCTTTCATTCCCTATATTTGGTGCATACACATTGATAAGGTAAAAGATGTTCCCCTCAATATCAGCTTTAACTACTAAAAGACGACCATTTATAGGTTCCTCTGTATTCAAAACATTAACTCTTATACAAGGAGAAAAGAGAACTGCCACTCCAGCACTCAAATTATTTTTATGACTTAATCTATACTGACCTCTCCACCATTTTCCCCATTCAATTTCATTATTAACATCACTATGCGTTTCTTGGAGAAAAATAACATTTAAGTTTTTCTGTTCTATTATCTCAGACACTAAAGCACGTTTATGTGTATCCCTCCCCCCATTAATATTAAGAGAACCTATTCTTAAAAATTCCATAATAAAAGGAGAGAGGGAAAAAAGAGATAAAAAAAAGAAAAAAGACACCATGTGATGCATGAGATGATCAGCTATATCGAAACCTTTAACACTCTTTTTTTATCCCCTTTCCTATTCTTTCTAATTGTCGTCATATGTTTCCTTAATCGAAACCTTTTCTTCTCACTTAACAGTTCACAACCCACATTCTTTAAATATGCAAGTACTGACCTCTCAAATTTCTCGATGTCAGGGAAAAAACATTTCACATCAACCTGCTTCCCAAAAGTGTCATCCAAAAAAACATTAATCTCCTCTAAAGCATACAATGAAGAATCGTTTTGTGAAAACTCTTGAGAAAACACCTCACCACTACACAGACTGTCTTCCTGTGAACAAGTGTCAATGTCACATATAGACATAGCCTCATCAGACAAATCTTCATCCATGCTGCTCTTAACATTATTAGAGCTCACTTCCTGTTCACTAACCATCAAAGACTCCCTGCTAACCATAGCAGGCTGAATTCCACTAGTGCTCGGTACAGAATGCATTTCATCTTCCTTTTCAACATCTGAAGTTTTAACAATATTTCCATCTGTTTTATTAACCACAATTTTACCATTGTCAAAATTATTGGCGTTTTTATCCCCTTCAGTATTAAATTGAGCGTTTACAGGAACAGATACATTAGCTTCTAAAAACCTTACTTCAGAAGAAGCGTTCTCACTCTCAACTCCTCCAACAGACACATGTTCAGATGTAACACCAGTCTCTGATCTTACAACAGTATCTTCAACTACTTGAACTTTGTGTGGGCAAGCATGCCTTTTATGTCCAACGTCACCGCATTCAAAACATTTCAAATTGCCGGTTGTTGCATAAACCATGAATGACTTCCCTTCATGTTTTATACGAAAAGACACATCCAGCGTTCGCTCCGGAGACTCTAGAATCATGTTAACCTGTCTCCTAAAAGACATTACATGTTTTAGAACTGGATTTTTACATCCTAGCGATATCGCTGAAAATGGACTAACAATCTTACCAAAACGAACTAACTCGCGCTCCAACGCATCATTAGTTATGAAAGGCGGCACGTTTGAAATTATTATCTTAGAAGAAGCCGCATAGAGTGGAGTAACTTGTACCAAACTATCATTAACAATAAGGCCGCTCTCAACCAAACGATTGACAAGAATATCTGTCTTCAAAAAAACCACGACGGCCTTATTCATACGCGAAGCGTATAAGATATTTTCATGACCTACCTCTTCACCCGTCGCAATAAGAATATCTTCCACCTTTACTCCATCAGTAGGCACACACCTGAAGCCATTACGCAGGGACAGCGTCTCATCTCGAGAAGCCATCCCTTCCCAAACACTCACTTCAACCACAACGTAAGCAAAAACAAAAAAAAAAAACTTAACAAACATACAAAAAAAAATAATAAAGATAGAAAAATAGAAAAAAAGGAATAAGAAATATATTCCGACGCTCAGTCTTCACCCCGCTACTCCCCCACGTGCAAACTCCCAGAATTCCCGAGAGAGAGAGAGAGAGAGAGAGAGAGAGACAGACAGACAGAGAGAGAGAGAGAGAGAGAGAGAGAGAGAGAGAGAGAGAGAGAGAGAGAGAGAGACAGAGAGAGAGAGAGAGAGAGAGAGAGAGAGAGAGAGAGAGAGAGAGAGAGAGAGAGAGAGAGAGAGAGAGAGAGAGAGAGAGAGAGAGAGAGAGAGAGAGAGAGAGAGACATCAGGACGGGGTTTAGCACTCCTGTAAATGTCTTTATATAACATTCTTTTATATTTCCAACTGTTCAAAATTGTTGACTTTGCTCTTGTATCACATGTAATTCATCATTATATTCAATTTGCTTTTTCCATTTTTCCCATTTTAGCCGTGAAACATTATTTCACTGGTGAGAAAAACATATTTTGCCATTACAAAAAAGTAGCAGGTGTACTTTCATATATCCCATGGCACTAGATCCTCATAATTTTGTGATGTTTATATGCAGTTGCATGGAATTGCAATCAAAGTAGAATAAAATTACAGGGTACGTACATGCTATTAAAAAAAATCAACTTTGTGAAATTTAATGGAAAGGTTTTCTTCCGTAGGTCAAAGGATGAGAAATGTGCGTTTGCGATTTCATCAAATCAGCATCCGTTTAAATAGATTCGTTTCAGATGAACCTCACTCTTTCCGACAGGACCGTGGATTCGGGTGAGACGTGCGGATCCAAAACGTTCTATTTATACGCCCCAGATCTCTCGCACCCTCATGTCACGACTCCTGCGCCATCTCTCCGCGCTCGTGTCAGAGAATCTCATCTCTTTGTCTGTTTTACAACACCGGAGAAAGGAAACCTGCACGTCAAGCTTTCGATTAACCTTTTGGATTATTAGTTCAGAACTAACATCCTCTTTTCGTTAGCTGTGTTTCACAGAGCGGCCTAATGCTTTTAATAAGCTTTACGAGAGCGCTGGTATTTCCCCTACAGCTGCGTTCATTCTCCACATACTCACAAACGCTTTCTGGACACGCAGAGAAAAAAAAAAGAGTTTAAACGAAACAGATGTGAATGTGCAGCAGGTTACACTCAGTGTGTGTGTGTGTGTGTGTGTGTGAGACCTCTTACACACGCAGAAACACACAGCGGCCTCGCTGGATACAAGAAAAGAGGGATTTCACCGCCTGCAGCCTCAGCAGCGCAGATCTAAGAGACGGTCGCATGTGTACACACCTGTGTTGCCACACTGATGACTGACAGGTTGCAGGATGGCACTGACAGAGACATAAGGACGTGTGTGTGTGTGTGTGTGTGCGTGTGTGCGTGCGTGCGTGTGTGCGTGTGTGGAGAGAGAGGTACGGTGTGTATGTCAGTGCCACACTCACAGCTGCGGTCTTTACATTCATGCGGTGGATTTTCTGACGGTAAACGTACAGTTATGTACAGGAGTTACTGATCTGGGTTACGTCGACACAAACACACTCATTTGGTTTGATGTTTTGTGCAATGAATCATGGGTAGAAACGAGCAGCTGGGGGGTCTTGTGGAAATAATTCTGCTTTAATGCATTTTCTCTAGTCTTTCATCTGTGTTGATAAAAGAAATACTTTAAAAACGTCTATTTACGCTGGAAGCACGGCAGACGTAACCAAAACCAGCCACGTTTATTGATGGCATATGACAGACGAATGCTCGGTAAAATGATTTTTATGAAAGCACAAAGTAATATATCTATACTTGTAATAATGTAAATCTGCATGTTTAGAGGTATATATAAAATGAATTTATACAATCATTTATAAAATCATTACATGTATTTTTAATTTCTTAAATGTTGTTATTGTTTTTCTAAGAGTCTCACTGTTTCTCTTTGGCCTGTAAATATTTAGACATGCGATTTGATTTAGTGTCTGTTTTTACAGTCGGACTCTCTCGTCTTCTATAAATGATCTTCTAGTCTCAGTCCTGACTCTCATCATACTCACATTGAGTTTGGCACATATTCTGTAAGTTGACAACTTTCTGTTTTCAACACACTTTGCTGCCATAATCTGACATATTAAAGATGTGAAGCTTGTTTTTATTCATCAGTAAATAATTTCATGTTGTTTTGCATATTCATCATTAATATTGGTCACAAATATTTCATTTTTAAAAGGAGTTTAAACTCTGTTTGAGACTGATTTTGGTCAAATATAATTTTATTGTATAGAATATAATAATGACACATGCAAGTGTCTGACCATATAAAACCACAATATTAACCTTGACAACATTTGACTATTTAAAAAATACAATTTTCTTTGTATATATATATATATACCGAATGTTATTTTAATGGTGCTATATGAACAAGAAACGTGTTTCTGACATTCTGCAAAAACTTTTCTGCTCTTCAGAATAATTCAAGTCATACAGATTTGGACTTGAGGAGGTGAGTAAAATACTTTCTAAAAATTATTCCTTTATAAACAAACTTCAACAAAAGAAATTTCCCAAAACATCCATGTTTAGCAATCATTTTTGTTCAATTGTCAGTAAGAATTTGTTGATAACTGATGAATGTTATTTAATGTTTTTATTGTAGTAGTTGCTAATAAATCTTTATTCATGTTTTAGTTGCACAGGTCTCCTGCTTTAATGTCTTTATGTGTTTGTGCTCCTGTTGAGTTAGACATTAAGGATCAAAATAACAATGAGACACAGAATTCATTATGAAGAACGTGTGCTGTGATGTTCAGATGCTTTTAGTGGTTGCTAAGGTGTTGCTAGGAGGTTTCAAAAGTCAAAAGATCAAATGTGACCCTGGATCACAAAACTTTAAAGACAATTGTATGGGTCAAAATTATAGATTTTTTTATGCCAAAAATCATTAGGATATTAAGTAAAGATCAAGTTCAATAAAGATATTGTATAAATCTTTAACTTTATTTTTGGATGCAGCAAAATCCACAAACAATAATGTCCAGAAACACATCTACAAACTTTAGTATAAGTTTAGTATCAAGTTTAGTATCTATATAAAGATTAGAATTTCAGCTTTCAGGTTCATTTATTCTCCACAATATCATTACAGCGATAAGATAATAGAGAGCGTTTAAACAAACCTGTTTCTTCTTAACAGCGGCCTGCTACAGCACTTCTGATTCACAACTTTAAAGAACATTTTCTTAATGTTTTCATTTTTTCAGACTCCAGAGTTATAATTGTTATATGTCAACCAAATATTGTCTTATCCTAACAAACCATATATGAATAAAAAGCTTATTTATTCAGCTTTCAGATGATGTAAAAATCTCAATTTTTAAAAATTGACCCTTAAGACTGATTTTATTGTTCAGGGTCACAAATGAGTTGCACACTGAAGTTCGGTTCTTATGGTTAAAGATTTGTTAAAATATCCCAAACTTTTGTGTGTATATACTTAGCTGGTGTGTTTTTCTATACCTGACTTTACCGTGTTAAATCCAGTACGAGCGAGTGCCGGGGTAAATCACGGAATATTTTCTTTCTGGCTCTGTTTGTCGTTCACTCACACCTGCATTAGCGCCGCTGCGCAGTAAAACACATTCCCAGATTCATGTGGCATTTTTCCACAGATGTGACGGCCCTAAGAGGATGTAATTGTGTGTGCGGTACACATTCCTGCACCTGTGTGTGCTGGTGTGTGTGTGTTTATTGTAAGGCAGGGAAAGGCGGCCTTCACGTTGGCGGGGGAAGATATAATTGGAAGTGTTTGGCGCGCTTGCTGTTCCCTGCGGCTTAAACCCTCTGAGGGTCTGTGGATAGAGCGGGGGGGCTTCAGGGTTCTGATCAGGGGGGTTAGAGGGACGGGGGGACGGGGGGGTTAAAATTGGTCCCAGCTGTCAAGTCAAAGCTCAAGAAACTGACTGTCAAAGCATGTGTGTGTTGTTTTGAGCTGCTGCTCACAGGTACTGATGGGAATTTCATGAAGAAGTGTCTCATTTTTTACATGTTACAGCACATTCTCACATTATAGTTTATTATCTACTGTAAGTACAATATTGGTAGTTTATTGGATTATGTGATCGATGAGCGTGATTTCGCCGTTTTGTTTGATGTGGTGTTGGATGTATACGGTAAATGACACTTTAGAAAATGCGCAAACTGTACATTTTTTGAATCAATTTCAATCAGATTTTATTAATTTTGTGCCTGTACTTTAAACATCACAAGTTTAGGTTATATTATAGTTAAATTAGGTTATATATAGTTTTCTCTTTCATGTCACATGGCAAACAGTTCACATTCTTTTTATTATTACAGACATATTGTTTCATATTTTATTTGAATGATTAAAATAAAATAATTAACTATCAGACAGATTATCTTACCTAACCTGAGCTCCAAAATATCAAATGATCATCAGAGAATGAAGATGTTTGCTTCATTGAAATTGACCAAATGCATCTAAATGATGTCAATAAGTAAATATAATATATAATCATAATCACAATTGATTTACAGGTACTTTTGCAGTCAAAGTGGCGTTATGACATCACTTCCTCTTTGCTTTCACCTTCAGCTGAATGTGTGTGCGTGCGCATGCATGTTTTAGAGGCGGGGTTACTGGGAATGGCAGGTTGCCACGGGACTGTGTCCATGGTGATGTGGGATTATTGTCATTATTATGACTATTATGGGCTTTGGACATGCCAGTGCAGTTCAATGAGGCTTCACCACACCTTCTCACATCCATTCACATTCATTTCCCTTCTCCAAATAAATATTTATCAGTCCGAGCGGCCGAACGCTTGGTTAGCCGTGATAATTCCCGCCGCTGCGGGCAGGAGGGCTCGTGTCCTTCAGGGGTCAATGGATCTGAACGCCAGAGAATCCAGAAAGTAGGAGTTTGTGGAGATTTCTCATTTACTTCCGTTGCATGAACACTAAACCTCTGAAACATTTCTCAAAATATCTTCAGTTGTGTTTCACTCATGATGGGGTTTTGTGGGGGTGGGGGGGGGTAAATGTTGTTGACCTGAGATGAGTTTGCTGTCATTTTCATAGCAGTGTGAAGTGTGTCGTCGTGTAGATTAAACTGGATTGAAAGCTCTGCTTTATTTGGTGAAGTGTTACATGCCGTCACAGATGTCAGATGTGTAGGTGGTTTCCTCCCGGATTACCCGCCGGCCAGAAATGTCTTCTGCTTCAACCCCATCACCTAATTTCCGATGGCCCTCTGCTTTATTCTCCCTCCACAGTAAATAAACCTTCATCTCGGCCGCAGCAGATGCCGCTCCCGACCGAGTCTTTTTATATCTATCTGCCGTCACAGAGAGACGGCACACATGGGCCGAGGCCTCTGCGGTCGCTCTGAGTCAAATGAAGTGAAGCCTTTGAGGCCGCGGCCCACACGAGTACTCATTTATTTCCACGTCTAAAGAGAGGAGCGCGGCCAGAGCTCTCCCGCTCCGCCAAAAGGAAGATTATTTCAAAAAAGAGGCCCGTCTGCTGAGCCTGCAGTTTTCCCGTATCAAACCCGCCTTTCAACAGGCCGGCCTGCGACGCTCCGGCTTTCAACGTGCACTTTATCACCAGCTTTAGGCCTCTGACATGCAAATATCCTCGTGAGGAGAACCAGACCGGCGCTGAGCTGCACAGCTCGGGATAATCGTGACTGACGTGTGACCGCCGCTCAGATTAAAGCCTGTCAATATATCACCTTTTCAGGATTTATGTGCCATGATTTGGTGGCGATATAAAATTAAGCCAGGTTGTGAATATCAAGGGTTTTAATGTGGGGTTTATCTGGGGGCTGTTTCGTGTTTTAGATGTTTTCTTCTTCGTGAGCATTTAGAGGTTTGATAAGACACAATGAACTAAGTAAAGTTTTTTTATTAATCTCTTTTTCTTATATAATATTCGCTCGGTTTTCTTCCATTTAGTTCTTGATGGTAGTTTACTTTTACACCCAAAACCTAAAAATGTCCTGATGTAAACATTAGTAAAAATACATTTAATGTTCAATCAGTTCTATGAAAAATGTGTTTACGTCATCACTCTAAAATGACAGAAATGTCATATTTTGAAATACGTTTTTACTGTATTTAGCTTTTTGCATTAAACATTACTGTTATCATTGCTATTATGGATGTTTCTCTGTTGGAAAAATATATCTTTTTGTAATTTTGTTAAAGATCTCTTTTGTTTTTAAGTTTAATATTGGAGAGGACAACAGACTATTGATTTGCGATCGGTTGTGAAACAGTCTTTTATTTGATGTATTACATTGAAACCGAGTTCAAATATGTGAAAACACAAAATGTTTCGGCAAGCAGTTTGAATCCCTCACCTTTAATTCTTGAGCGAGGCATTAGTTTCATTTCTGTTTAACAATCCTTCACCAATCCTTCATTTACCCAAATCTGTTTTGTTTTCCCACTCACAGTATTTGCGGATAGGAGATGCCCTGGACTTGAACTCGGACACAATTTTTTTATTCTAAAGCCTGTGGCACCTGTACCAACCGCAGGACCATCTGCTTGGCATTCAGCTTCCAATAACACATTTGTGGGATAAACTCTGACACACACGCAGAGGTTGGTGGGTGGTGGAAAGGTTGCGGGCCGACCGCTGCTTCAGAATGACAGAGGTCTCTTAGACACATTGTTTTAATTGCAGACACTGAAGATGTCTCAGCTGGGGTTTGGGGGGGGCAGGACAGTTATCCGGAGGTCGGAATGGGATTTTTTTGTGTGTAACTCAATCTGACTTTGGGTCAGTCTCATAGCCGGGTTATTCATGAGAATTTCAAGCATTTGAATGCCCCTCGATCGCCCCTCCCTCGCTCCCGGCCTGCGGAGGCCACAGGTGTTTGGCAAATCTTGTGTTTTGTGAAAGAAAGCTGGAGGCTGTGTTTATGTCATCATTCCTGTTCACGAGTCCTCCTCTCCTCTTTCAGATGGAAAACAAGGAGAATTCCACAAAATCCACTCGCTGCTTCATCAAACTCCTCCGTGTGTTTGTTTCTCTTTCTCTCGCTTTGATTTTTGCGCTCTTCTTTCTCCTGAAAGACTCACACGCTGATTTACCTCCGTTTTCTGTTTCCCACCTGCTTGTGGAAAAATTCCCCAAGGTTTAACACGGAATGAGGACATGAGCATCTCCAGAGCAGAGACAACGGGTTGAATGTACCTGAACCTGTAAGAAACCACATAAATTCTGGAAACTACATACTGTAATCTAGAACCGTTCCATAAAAAAGAAAGAAAGAATCACAGATGAAATGAGATATTTTTCTTAGATATCAGTGAGATTTAATGCTAGCTTTTGTCTCATCTGTATCTCAGATATTTCTCTTGAGAAAAGAGACAGAAATCTCACAAATTTCTCCACTAGAGTTTCAGACGAACACCTAATTTCATAAAATTTCTTGTCTCATCTCGTCTCATCTCATCCCTTCTCTCATCTCATCCCTTCTCTCATCTCATCCCTCATCTCGTCTCATCTCATCCCTCATCTCGTCTCATCTCATCCCTTCTCTCATCTCATCCCTCATCTCGTCTCATCTCATCCCTCATCTCATCCCTCGTCTCATCCCTCATCTCATCCCTCATCTCGTCTCATCTCATCCCTCATCTCGTCTCATCTCATCCCTTCCCTCGTCTCATCCCTCATCTCATCTCATCCCTTCCCTCATCTCATCCCTCATCTCATCTCATCCCTTCCCTCGTCTCATCCCTTCCCTCTTCCCTTCCCTCTTCTCATCTCGTCTCATCTCTTCTCTCGTCTCTTCCCTTCCCTCATCTCGTCTCATCTCATCCCTCTTCCCTTCCCTTCCCTCTTCTCATCTCGTCTCATCTCATCTCTTCCCTTCTCTCATCTCTTCCCTTCCCTCTTCTCATCTCGTCTCATCTCATCCCTCGTCTCATCCCTTCCCTCTTCTCATCTCATCTCATCTCATCTCTTGTTTGACCTCTAATGCTTCTCTGAAACATTTCTCTCCATCTCATCATTAATTTCAGACCCTGATAAAGCCGTCCGGCTCACGCTAACACGTGATTAATCTTGTGATCCGTCATGTGTCGTGACATGTAGATCTTCTGTTTTCTGATCATTATACTGTATGGCACACATAATGAAATCTTCTTAACTGTCAGTGCTCGCTTGTCTTGAGACGTCGAGCATCATAAGATTAAAAGCTTAGCGTGCATCTTCGTTGTTGTCGTATTAAGACGCTGGAAGATTCATTGTGTGCTTTATAACTTTTATTTCTTCACTAGAATTTGACTCAAAAGAATTGATTGCAAGGTTTCTGGTCTGAAGTGAGATGAGTATAGATAAGTGTGAAGTTTGTTTGTGAAGTTTCACAATCAGTATCCACACGGCTCTTTGTTTCCACAGCTGCAACCTGTTTCATCCAATCACATGTGAGCGTTGTGATTCTCTTCCCCGTGGCTTTACCCTTCGCTGGCTTTTGTTTTATTACCGTGCTGTTGTTATGGTTTGCTTATAATAAGGCAATAATGTTACGGTCTGAATAACCTGTTCTGAATACTGACACTTTCATCCAAACACAAGCTGCAACTCTGATGGTCTGCAAAATGTTTTTCTGATGTGGATAATGTACTCTTCATCCTATATTATTTCTTTAAAGTATTGTTTAAAAATAGAAGTGTTCATTATGAAATAGATTTTAATGTATAGCATCTGTTATCTGGGTCTTTTATTTCAGTGGATGTTGCCCGGCAGGTGTGTGACCTCATGACATCACAAAAAGGTACACAGGTAATATAATATATTTCTCAATTATATGTTGCTTGCAGTTTCATTGAATAAAAACATATTTTCCATGAAGTTTAACATCTGAACATTGAGGTCTGTCTCTAAACCTCTCTACTGTCTCAACATTACACTTCACTAAAACTGTTGAATTACTTTTCACTGGTTTGGTCTGGAAACATGCAAGTCTTGTTTGACTGAAGCCATATGTGTTCATCACACACAAAAAATATTCAATTATTGTCTAATTATTTGGTTCATGCTGTAGAAAAATGACTGAATTTTAGTTTCTGAAGATTATTCACCAGCATTTTCTTGCAGAATAATTAGCATAATAATTGTACTTAACCCTTTTCAATTAGAAAACCACCAGGGGGCGTTGCATCCAAACAGGAAGTGATGACATATCTTACATCACTTTTACTTCATATAATATCATTATCATAGTTTTATCTTTATTGTAAACAAAGTCTGTATGCGTTTTATTTTTAAAGGGGCATGCATGTTTATAAATGAGAAACATGTTTCTTGTGCAAAACAAAATGAGTAAAAAAGCTGAATGATGTCAAAGGCATAAAAACAGTCAAAATAGTTCAAGAGTGATTGTGGACATTTGTATTAAACAGATAAATATGAATCACAGTGATATTGATAAATAGTTTGGTTGGGATCATTGAACCAAGAACCATTTCTTTCTTTCTTTTTATAATCCGAAGAACCCTTATTTGCCGCAAAGAACCGTTTGTGAGCCAGAAAGGTTCTTTATGGAACCAAAATGTTCTTCTATGGCATTGAAGAACCTTTTGAAGCACCTTTTTTAAGAGTGTAGGGTGAGAGACGAAGGGAAAAATACTTTGTTTTTCTTGTCCCACAACTAAATATGAATAAATATAAGTTAAGTGAAAAAAAGACCAAAATATGAAAACTATTTCAACATTGCTGAAGTAACACATATAATGGAGTTTAAAAGACACACATTTAGCAGAAAGGCTACTCCTGTTTATTTCAAACAATTTCATAATATTACAAGTATTTAAGTTGACGCTTCACCCAAGAATGAGAATTCTGTCATCATTTATTTATTCTCATGTCATGTCAAATCTGTATGACTTTCTTTCTTCTTCAGAACACAAATTCCACTCCACTGACTTCCATCGTATGAACACAACTCTCAAAATATCTTTTGTTGTGTTTCACTGATTTACAATCACATGAGAAATTAATGAATAAATGATGACAGAAATATATACCTTTAATGGCCTTTGTATTTATTGTAGTGAACTGTAAACATCTTAGACCTTCAACAGAAGCACAGGTGGATCTCCACTGTCAATATAGACCAACTTTGCACATCATATAACCCCCCCAACCCACCCCAAGAGAAACATATGTGCTATTACATACATGTGTTAAGGCATGTGCTGTAGTGTTTCAGGTGAAAATAATCCACAGGCCTTTTATTCTTGTGAGCCTTTAGACATTTATTCTCTGTCAGCATGTCAGTGAATTTAATTTCGGTTTTTTGAAAATAGAAAATATTTTTTGTTATTTCTCATTTTTAAACAGTATTTGTTTTGTGTAGTAAAAACAGAATGACTTTTAAAAACGAATTGTAGGGCTTTGAAACATCTCCTGACGTTACACGCAACAAAATAATAATATCCAGTTTACCACGAATCATATCTTGTTTAAAATGTAAAATGTTCTTTAGACACAGAAAGTCCTCTTTTTCTCTGTTATATTCCAGTCTGACAGGTATAGTGTGTATGTATGTTTGGATAGATGGATGGATGGAGAGCTCTACAGTAGGTGGCTGTACGCGCACAGTGATCCGGTGCGCAAAGATCTCCGGCGAGCCCAAGGAAGCTTCACGTTTAGTTTACAGTCCCGTGAATGAAAACACCGGCTGCGAGGCATCAGAAAGACATCTAGCTGTTGATCTAAACCACGTTTCCACGCACTTATTCGTTTCGTTTCTCGATTTCGGATTGTTGGCGCTCCGGAGGGACACTTGGAAAGACTTTATCCACCTGATTCTCGTGCGCCGCCGGATACCTGCCGTGAATTTCACGTCGCGCTTCGCAATGTTCATCTGATCCGGCTCGCTTTTTCGCTCAAAGTGGATTTTTTGCGCTCGATCGTTCCGTGCGTTCGTCCGCGCGCGCGTGTGTTCGAGTGAGTGAGTGTGTGTGTGTGTGCTTGCGCGCGCGCGCGCGTGTGTGTTTCTCTGAAGATCAGACTCGCTCCTCCTGGATCGGGTGTTTTCTCACTGCGATCTGTTTCCATGTTTTTAGGTTTATGTGATATTTCTAAAATGCATCATCACCATCATCATCACCATCATCAGAGAATGGCCGCGTTGGGGACGGATAAGGAACTTAGCGATTTACTGGATTTCAGCGCGGTAAGACACTTTCTGTCCGTCTCAGTGCTGTAGGTCAGTGTTCACACTTTGTTTGGTTTTGTCACATTGCATTGTGTTTCTTTGCGCACACGTTTGCGTAGAAGTGTTTTTAAAAGATGACTTTTGCGCACGGACCGTGCCGCGTAATTGCATTTGACTGAAAGAAAAGTTACACAAGCTTTTTGTGGATTTGATAGATGTGATGTTGCATTAGTAATTCTGTTGTCTTGTAGATGCGAAACAGCGATTTGAAAATGTTCCCCACATCAATGGTAGTATATCCCACTTTATTCAGTCTTTCTTGTGTTTATTTCATTTCTTTAATGGCTTCATGTCAATGTTGTGTTGTCTCTTCAAAAAATCCTAACGCGGTGTCAGTGGAATAATATACATCGCATTATTCTTAACGAGACCAAAGAAGAATCCTGTAAGAATCAAATACTGTTCTGCTGGATAAACTGAACAATTCTGGAAGAAAAAAGATTCTTCATATATTATTAGATTCCAGTAGGATATTGTTTGATTTTTCAAAGGATTGAGCTCATTAGGACCGTTTCCAAATGATAATAGAAATTCCATTGGCATTCCTTTAGGATTTTTTGACAAGGGATGTGAGATTAGGCTAGATTATACGACTGATGGCTTTCATCAGGGTCAAAAAACCCTCAAATGTGTATCCTGTGAGAAATGCTTTTGGGAAGTTTTTACTCAGGAAATGTGTTTTTGTGAGCCCAAAATATTCCAGCTGTGTGTGTGTTTGCTGTGGTCACTCTTCAGACAGACAGTTAGGATTATTTGCTCAGGACAGGTGTTATGTCATTATCATCTCTTATTGATTTTCATCTATTAATGCACAATGTGACATTTTGTTTGCTGTTGTCTCTGCAAGCACATTATAAGACAACTATACAAAGAAACAAATATATAAAGAATATATTTCAGCATCATAATGTAGGTTATTCATTTCTCCTAAATGCATGTTTTATCTTCTTACATTTCTGTCATATACCCCTGCCTAATGTTTTGTGTGTTATTCTTAATATAACAGAGAAGAGTATGCTGTTAACAGTGTGTGTTTTCTATTCTGTTATTTAGGGCGGTTTTATGACAGTTTTAAATGTGTTGTCATGATTGTTTTGTAGATGTTTTCACCTCCTGTCAGCAGTGGAAAGAACGGACCGACGTCTTTGGCCAGTGGACATTTCTCTGCTTCAAGTATGTCAAATGAAACGTGTTTTTCATGCGCTGTGTGTCTGTTAATGCATTTATTGTTGCAAATGTTGTGTACGGGGCTTTAGTTTCTGTCACAGATGTAATTATACGCTTGCTTAAAAATATGCAGCGTGTGTGTTGTGAATATTGTGGTATTTGTGACCTCGTCCTGACCGGGTGTCTTTTAAAACCAGTCCTGGCAAAACTTCAGGCGTGCGCGCGTGAGTGTGTGTGTGTGTGTGTGCGTGAGTGTGTGTGTGTGTGTGTGACTGCATGCGTGTGTGTGTGTGTGACATGTTGGCATGTGACAGAGTCACAGTTCACGGGTTTGAGAATTTAGCATCTTTTTTGTGATGCGAGTTTGATTGTTGTGGCAGATGTTGGCGTACGATGTTGTTGTGATTTCACTCGCTGCTGTTTTCTGCTCATGCACAATTCGTGCAATATGGACGCCGCACCTGCAGGGTTTGCAGAGATCCCGTTGTTAAAATGCATCTTTTATAAAACCTGACATTTTATTGCATTGGAGGTTATAATGTCGTTTGTTGCGCCGGTTCGGTTTTTTTGTGCTGCGTGTGATGAAGCTGAATTTAATTTATCATCTGATGAACGTTTCCCACAAAAAGCAAATAAATAATTCTGAAGACGTATAAAAATGGCCTTGACCTCAGGGCCGGCTCTCCCTCAAGTTGCAGGAACTCGACGGACGGAAAGCAGTTAAGCTTGCGTGTGTTTTTGCACATGCACCGATGTGAAGGCACAGATGGAGGGCACGGAGTGTTTCTGCAGGCCCGCATTCAATGCCTGCTATTGTTTTCATCAGAGTTGAGTGTTGTTTAGGGTTCCGTCATTTGCATGCCCCCCTGCCTTTGCCCCTCAGTTCTTACGCTTTTGCCCGAATCGTGTGGCAGTTTTATGCCGTCGGAAACTCGGGTGGGGTTGTGGGGGGGTCTCTAAACTACAGCTAGTCTGTTGCCACGCAACTTGCAGTTGGCTACGAGACGCAAGGAAACGTTTTATAAAGTGTGAATGGTTGAGGAATAAACAGGCAGAGGAGACGTGGCATGTTAAATAAATAAATAACACGGGAACGTGTGGGCATCGGGCTAAATTTACGTTTTATTTATCTGTTTGAAAGCTTAACGTCTCCGAGATGCTAAAACCCGTATCTGGCACTTCTTCGTCTTTGTGTGCCGGGGTGGCGTCTCTAAAGCGTGCCCGTTTCCAGTGCCAGTGTCTGAGAACGGGGCCGACGGCAGATAGGCCCGGATGGCGCGCGTTTGTTTTGCGGTAACGAGCGTAGCTTATTAAGCCACGTTGAAAAGTGGGGTTATTTTAATAATGCGACGCTGCCGTGTAAAGCGTTTGTTGGGCGCACAGCCTGACTGCTTCATGCTGCTATTTACATCGCTGTGTTTTGGTTATGCTTGTCAATCAAAAGGCAGCGATTGCATTAAGTGCACAGATGAAGAGAGAGAGAGAGAGAGAAGAGAGATTCCTCCTCCCACAGTCCATCACCTCTGAGAAACTCTTTGTCTCATTCCGTCTCCAGCAGAAAAGACGGGAACGTCAGTGAGGGGGAGAGATGCAGAGAATATCAAACCCTTTAATTGTGCTTGAGATTAGGAATTAATGAGCAATTTAGCTTTTAATAGCAATATTATTGCTAAGATTTGCCACCTAATGCTAATCATTTGCCTGCTTATAATAGCGAGATTTTCAGGGTTTGCATCTTTTCGTTTTTGCTTTATTGGAGACATGATGATGTAGTTCTTTGTTTCTCTGCTCAGAAATACATCAGAGTCCCGAAATGCATTTTCAAAATCTACAACAATCATTTTGACATTTCATGCATTTAAAGTCTTGTTTTGTCTTTTAGTTGAGGATTGGTCACTTTAAGATTTAAACTACAGTATCTGATTAATCTCAATGGCAGTTCAGCTGACACGCCTCCTGCCCATTAGGTCAACTCTGATTGGCTATTGACACCAGAAAACCACGCCCAGTTCTGAGCTCTTTGAAAAAAAATCTTTGTGATTTCTTGCAGGAAATGGAATTTAGTCTGAATGATACTTTAACATGACGGTCAAATATATTGAATGTTTTTAGTCTCTTAAATGATGAATGTAGAGTTCTGTCAGATCTGTTTGTCATTCGTTTCCATTTTGGATCAGAAATGAGATGCTTCGTCTTTAAATCAGTGTCTGAATGAAAGAATTAGAAATGAAAGAAAATGAAAAATGATTCCATTACTGATTCAAAATTCAAAACATTATTTCTATTTACTCAGTTGTTGTATAATAACAGTGTACAGATTATTTGTAATTATAAAAAGTTCCAAACATAACAAACACATTTGCAATTTATTTGAGTTGCTATTATTTACATTATAAAATGATATTCAAGTATCAGCATAATACAGATAAATGTAGGTAATTTTTTTATCGTTTTTTATAAGTGCATATAAAACACTTTGTTTGAGGATTCTTGTGTAGAATAAGAGCTAATGTGCTCATGTAACCCATAATGCACTGCAGCATCAGTATTTATAAGCTGAAATTCTTCAATCATTCTGTATTTTACTGACGTCAGTATAGAGACAAAACACAATAGTTGTTCAAGGTGAAGCACCTGCTGTTTTCTCTTCATGCTAAACAGAACATCAGTGCATCTTTAAACAAGACCGATAGTACAGGAGCCGTGTCACAACATTCTGCTCTGTTTTTATTCATTCACTTTTTGATTATTAATAGAAAGTGTCAAATGCAGAAGATATTTCTAATGTGGGGTTCTTCACATATATACGGCCCCTCGCAGACCTCTGTGATCCTCAGAACGCGGCCTGCGGTTCGGCACAATAGCTCGTGTTGTTTTCAACTTGTTTGTGTCTCGCTCCCCACAAAAGAAGTCGAGCCGGCCGTGTCCTCGGCGTGACGTTTTTCCCAGCTTGCCATTGGCTGGATTCTCTTGGTCTTGACATTGTTGTGTCCTGTAAAGAACTTCCTCTGCGATGAAACGTCTGCGTGTGTGTTTTCTTTTATCTCAACGCTGCATTGATAAGAGTGCCGTGGACTCTCACGCTGTGTGTTTGACCTGGAAATGAGACTCTTGAAGCCGTTTGTGCTTGAACTGTTGGGGACGGTGCAGACGCAACATCGGCTGCATGTTGATCAGCGCTGGTGTTGTTTCGACCGCATGCGGCGTGGGCTGGAAAACCAAATTCATCCCTGTTTACTTTCTTAGCTTATTTTATTATTTATATTTCATCATTGTTTCCCAAACAAGCCTTGATAAATGTGTCAACATAACTCCGATAAATGAGATGTTAATGGATGTTTGTGATAAACAGGTTGATGTGAAGGGCGAGCGAGCAGCGCTCGTGTCGTTTTGGAGAGAGAGGAAGTGAAGCCGGTGGAACTTCCTGTTTTCATGCGCTGATCTCCTGAGCGGAGCTCCGGCCGGCACTAAGGCTACCTGACGTTAGATTGAGTCATTAGGGTCTTGTTTAGTCTGGGTACTGGAGTCCGGTTTGATGTAATCTAGTGTGTGATGGGTAATCTAGTCTGCTTTCCATCTGTCAGCTTTGCTTAAGGCGCTCCGGCGAGCCTCTCAGTTGCGTTAAATTCAGCGTAATTTAATTTCATTGTTTTATTTGTGTTGCACAAAGGCGCTCGGGCTGAACTCAACTCGCTGTCATTTCCCATCCGACCTGTCCAGAGTTTAAATCACGGCATCAGAATACAGCCTGGGAAAGTGTGGTGACTAAAGACGCTACTGTCCGCGAGTGATTCAACACCCTCGTGGAGCAACAATGGGGCCGCGGTGCATTGTGGGTAATGGCATCTTTGGGGAACGCCCACCGCGCGGTGCGGATATAACATTGTTGTTGATAATGACCTTTGGAAAATTTGCCGTGCCCTTTTCAAACAGGTTTCTGGTTCAGTTCCCATGAGGAGATTGAAACTGTAAAATCACACAAGATCTATTTGATATCTCACTTTTGTCTCATAGACAGCGGTAAGATCAAACTGAGAACAAGACCACAGCGATCTAACATGTGTCTCCTATAGAGATCTCAACAATGTCTCAGTCGTCTCAGTATGAAATATTTTTTCCCCAGAGGAAATGCTAATTTCTCATAGGTTGCTCATTTACAGCTCAGGACATTTGATGGAGATCTCAGTTGTATTTAAACTTGGTCTCAGATGTTAGATTTTAAAATTGCTCAAATTAAATAAAAAGAGAAACAAATAAGAGTATGGAGGTCTAAAATCATAAAACAAATGATGTAATGTCATAAATTTGATGAGAAATGTTTGAGTTCATATCGAGATCTTCAATAATATTGACTTTTG
>JAOTQM010000238.1:7500-17500 GCA_026939265.1 Oreonectes daqikongensis | reverse complement strand
TATGTGTGTGTGTGCGTGCGTGCGTGTGTGTACGTGTGTGTATGCATGCTAGTGCCTGCGTGCGTGTACGTGCATGTGTGTATGCGTGCGTGTGCGTGCATGTGTGTATGGGTGCGTGTATGTGTGTATGCGTGTGTGTGCGTGCATGTGTGTATGGGTGCTTGTATGTGTGTATGCGTGTGTGTGCGTGCATGTGTGTATGGGTGCGTGTATGTGTGTATGCGTGTGTGTGCGTGCATGTGTGTATGCGAACGTGTGTGTGCGTGTATGTGTGTATGCGTGCATGTGTGTATGCGTGCGTGCATGTGTGTATGCGTGCGTGTGTGTGTGTGCGTGCATGTGTGTATGCGTGCGTGCATGTGTGTGTGCGTGCATGTGTGTATGTGTGCGTGTGTGTGCGTGCATGTGTGTATGCGTGCATGTGTGTATGCGTGCGTGCATGTGTGTATGCGTGCGTGTGTGTGCATGTGTGTATGCATGCGTGCATGTGTGTATGCGTGCGTGCATGTGTGTGTGCGTGCATGTGTGTATGCGTGCGTGTGTGTGTGTGCGTGCATGTGTGTATGCGTGCGTGCATGTGTGTGTGCGTGCATGTGTGTATGTGTGCGTGTGTGTGCGTGCATGTGTGTATGCGTGCGTGCATGTGTGCGTGTGTGTGCATGTGTGTATGCATGTGTGTGTGCGTGCATGTGTGTATGCGTGCGTGCATGTGTGTGTGCGTGCATGTGTGTATGCGTGCGTGTGTGTGCGTGCGTGTGTGTGTGTGCATGTGTGTATGCGTGCGTGCATGTGTGTATGCGTGCGTGCATGTGTGTGTGCATGTGTGTATGCGTGCGTGCGTGCGTGGGACGGGTCGGGCTCGTGTGAGTGAGGTGTGTTGGGTGTCGTAACGCCTGGCGTCTCTCTTCTGTTTGGATAATAGTGATATCTGTGCTCTTGGCTCTGTTAGAACCAGCATTAATGTTCCAGCATATGTCTTGTTTTTATGTGTGAACAGAACTCAGTTACACTCGAAGACCTCAAAGCCCGACGCATACGAGATAAACACGTCTCCCTCCTCGCTGGCTTGAGACAGATGAGCTGTTTAAAATAGTCTCACCTGTGTCTCACCATGAGCGTAACACACGGCAGGTTTCTTGGGTTCCATGTTTGTTATAAGGTTCTCAAATTGCTTTGGAGAATTGTGCAGATTCATGAAGAGTATGAAGGTAAAAATAAAAGTAAATCATCTGGATTTGAGTAAATTTGATGAGACGAATCTGAGCTCAGTTTCAGACATGTCAGTGATGTCTGATATCAGTCTGTTGAGATGATGTGGAGGGTGAAATTCAGTCCATGTGAAATGAAATGTTTAAATGAATCAGCAGATGTTGAATTATGGGGCATTTTTAACATTCTTTCATGTTTTCCTGACATACTGTGAGTCGCTGTGACATCATGGTCGTGTTTAAGAATCTCAGTCAGAAGAAACTTGAAGGGCTTTTAAAATAATCTCCAGAACATTTCACCTCAGTTTCTTTCAGTTTTATTTTCTCATTTGGTTGTTAGTCATGTGTCAGCTGATATTTGTCAAAGATATCAGAATGTAAAGTCTTAATGACGACATGAGATTTAATGAAGTTTCAGTGAACTTCGATGTTTCTTTTATTATTTCTGAAGAGCAGTAAAAATAGACACAGATGAGTCGACTCATGACAAACAGTATAAGAGAAATATACTGTAAACACATCTACAGCAGATGACTGGGGTCTCTGTCAGGAGAAATAACTGAGACATTAGAGAGATCTGATTTGTGTCTTCAGATCAGATTGTGTTCTTGTGTTAGGTTGTGTGTGTGTGTGTGTGTGTTAGTGTCACAGCATCTAAATTCCCTGGTTTATCTCAAGACCAGCTGGTCCTCCCAAAGTGTGTGTGTGTGTGTGTGTGTGTGTGTGTGTTTCCTTTGCTGTTTTTGTGAATTTTAGTTTAAATGTTCTCTTTTTTTGTACAAAAGCACTTAAAGGTTTGAAAAAGCCACAAACACTCACACACATGTGCCATCCTCTTAAAAATGTTAGTATGACAGTAAAGAGCTAACACACACACACACACACACACACACACACACACACTTACTGGACTCTTTTCACTTTGTACAATTGAACAGGAATTATACAGTATTTTAAGGCAGGCGCTGCTTCAACTGCTAGACTGTCTTCTAAGATTTATTGCTGTCTGAATTGTAAATTGTACTTTGTGTTCTTAAGAGAGTTCAATCCCATAATGCATTGTGTGAACAAATAAGATGGTGCACAAATCATGAGAAATGCAAATTGTAAATAAAAGTCATTTAATACAGGTTTCCTCTAACATTGTAATTTTTATGCATGTTTTTAAATCTCTTTTTTATACTTTTATCATTTTTTCCTTACATTAAAGACACTGTGTGGATTGTTTTTGCAGCATCTAGTGGTGAGTTTACAAAATGCAACCAGCCGTTCATTCCATCCCTCCCACTCTCGTTCTAAACTCTACGGAGGCCGTGAGAGGACTAAGATGTCGTCACGTTTTCGCTTCTTTCCCAAAAGAGAAAACATATTTAAGAAACGCGCTCTGTAGAGCCGTTTGTATGTTTGAGGGATACTGTAGAAACATGGCGAATTCTATGTAAGGTGACTCGTGGTGTATGTAGATAAAAACAGCTTATTCTAAGATAATAGAAACATAACTCTTCATAATGTAAGATCTTTATACACCTCTGAACACATAGTTATTGCATTTCTGTCAATAGAGCCTTCAAAAAAACTACAAACTGGACCTTTAAATACTGAGACCAGCATTGTTTTGTGCCAAAGATGTAAATGATATGGTAGTTTCTACTAATATGATTTGATGGTTATAATTGAAGAAGTAGTTTGAATAATAGTGAGCACTTAACTGTCTCTTAATATATATAAAAATTACTTTTCTAATTGTTCTCTGTATACTTGCTCATACTATCTTAAACGTTGTATCTGAAACTTTGTATTACTAGCACTTCTCGTGAATATCGCTTGCTGTTTTCCTCAATTGTAAGTCGCTTTGGATAAAAGCGTCTGCCAAGTGAATAAATGTAAATGTAAATGTGATTTGTACAAGCATTGGTCATATGAGCATTAATATCTGCTGACTGTGTTTTAAAACAGAGAGAGAGAGAGATTACTTGTGTTTATGTAAAGAAGGAGAGAGCGGCTTGATGAAGAACATGATGAATGAATGAATTGACAGCAGATCCACTCAGAGGCTCTATTATATCTCCAAATGAAATCAGTATTATATTCAGAGGTTGACTGAAGTTTAATAATGCGTTTAGACAGACGTTATGGTGTAATAGCTTTCTAATGGAGTTACTTAAAGACATTTGATATGAGCTGAGAGAGGGAGAGAGACGGTCGTGTGTGTTTAGTGTTTTTACATGCTAGTGTTTTAATGTCATGTGCATGGCAGTGTGTTCATCAGCTGTGTGTGTGTGTGTGCGCGCGTGCGTGTGTGCATGTCACCCACATTGATTGCTAACTTGTTAGCGCTTTCTCACTCTTGACTCGTGTAAACCCAGAATAGGGTGACAGTGAGGTGTCAATCCCAGAGCCACCAGCGCCGCCGCCGCCGTGTCTTCATGGCTTTGTGTATTGGGCTGAAATCTAAAGACCTCACAGTTCTGCTGGAGGGAATCGCAGCGTCTCGTTGACACGTATCAAACATGAGGCCTAATATCCGCTGCGTTTACCGTGTTTTTACACTAGAGCTTCTGGTGTGGAGTCTGTTTGACGTCACTGATGGCCTTATTCCGATTTGAAGGTTCGGATGAACTTGTGTGTGTGTGTGTGTCAAAGGTTTATAGCATAAATTATATTTTAAAGAAAGAGCAGTTTACATGAAGAATGAGGATTGTATTCATGTCCACATCTCTGTATCTGTATTATAGTTTGGACTCACTTACATTTAGAATGATTTTAATAACTGGTGTTGCATCTTGTGTTTGCACATAAAAAACGAGCAGAAAAAAACGTTTGCATGAAAATTGAGTGATCATTTATATAAGAATGTTTTTATAAATGATTTAGAAAGGAAACGAATGTGTGCCATATTGAGTAGCTGCAGGTCATTACCTGCCCTCATTTCTCAATCAGTTTAAAACAAAAACATGATGCATGTGCTGGAGAAGTGAAATATTCTAATATAATAATTTTTCTTCTTTCTTGTTTTGACTGAAGGTATCTTTAAAACTTTAGATGTGAGTGTTTCTCTATCGTATGCATCAATAATTTGGTGATGTAAACATGAGGGAACATTAGTCTCTCGGTGATGCTGATGTGATAACAGACGCTCAGGCCGTTTTGTCTGGAGATGTTCGTGTGTGTGCGTGTTCACAAGATCTGATGTTTTAATGTGTAACTCGGCTGTCTCATTCATGTCTGCGTGAGATAACAGAGATAAAATGAGACGCTGGTGAGAATCTCATAAGAGCACTAATATTATGAGTTTGATGTTTCTCTTAAAGTGTCTCAGATAAAGAGAGTCAGAAGTTTCAGTCTGTGTTTGTGTAATTCACACCAGTTTAGAACAATGATAATATTGTTACTTTTGACCTGTTGATGGTCTCTTTTGTTTTGATCTGGATGAGAATTAAACACAATCAATGTGTGGAAATCCCCCTTATGGAAAACAGGAAACAGGAAGTTGAAAATTCTCAGGCTATTGTTTGAGAATAAAGCGTGAACTGCTGTTCAGATGTAGGTGGATCATTTCATTGCCTGTGTTAAACTATACCACCATCATCATCATCATCATCATCATCATCATCATCATCATCGTGTCAGTCGAGTGACTGATGTCACGTGTTTATTTGGAGGTGATGAGAGAGAATAAAGTTAGGGTTCTCTTTAAAGTTAAATAATGGACAGCTATGACATCAGTGGCATAAACACAGGTTTACATCTGAACACTAGGAAGCGAGGGAGATTTTATCTTTGAAAACAACATTACATTTACATTGACCTTATTTACTTAAGTAGGCTACACATTCATGACATGAGCGTGAATCATCAGTTCATGTTCATCATTGCCAAAATGTTGTTTTCTTGAGTTTGTAAGAACATCAGAAATATTAAGAAGGAAAACTTCTGCCGTGCTACACACATTTCTGTAAATGAGTCTGAGAGTTGGGTATAATTCTCATGTAAGAGATGATGGGAGATTTAAAGATTTAAAGTAAAGATGATAACTGACTCTCTTATAGATTTGTTTCTGTGTATTTGTGTTCCTGTTGATGGACTGACGTCATACACCTGCATGTGTGGCTGAAATCTGAATGAAATTCGACAGATAGAAAGCCTCTCTCTCTCTTCTCTCTCTCTCTCTCTCTCTCTCTAATCTTCTCTCTCTCTCTCTCTCACTATCACTCACTCTTCAGACAGAGAGAGAGAGGACACACACAGACACACAGACACCAGAGCAGAAGAGCGAGAGAGAGAGAGAGAGAGAGAGAGAGAGAGAGGAGAGAGATACTAAATGTTTCTCATACTGAGCTTTCAAAGTCTGCAGCAAAACCTCATTATATGTGACTCCAGACAGACAGACGGTCTGTTCATTTCTCAAGAAGATCTGTAATGTGTGTCTTTCATGACGTCAATCAGAATCAGAATGTTGATCAAGACAAGTTTATATATATTTATTTTGTCAAGCAAGCCTAAAATGCCCCTGGACAGCACATTTATCAGGTAACATGCGTCAGAAGTCTATTTTATGTTGATATGTGTTTTTCTCTGTACGTTCACCAGACCTCATCCTCTCATATCTGTTTGATTTCTGCCCTTCATCTGTCTTACGCCATACAGAACATTCACCATCCATCCAGACATCATCTCGAGCTCAAACGCTTCCTGAACGAGCCTTTAAACATCTGTAACTGCCATCAGAGAACCAAACCGCCATCGAGAGAGAGAGAGAGAGAGAGAGAGAGAGAGAGAGAGAGAGAGAGAGAGCAGATGTACCGTGTGTGTTTGTGTGTGTGTGTGTGTGTGTGTGTGTGTGTGTGTGTGTGTGTGTGTGCGCGCGCGCCTCAGGTTTGGTTAACCCATCACATTGATCCTCACCCGCTTCCAACTGTTCCTTGTGTCTGGTTTTCATGCAGCTGCAGGTGTGGTTTCGTCTGCTTTACGTCACGTTAGAAAAACACGACGCGGCTCTAAATATAAGTAACGGCTTCATGGTTTCTGGGCCGTGTGGATGGGTTCTGGTGTTTGATGTTGACGGGGTGGAATGAATCATCAGAAGTTTTCTCTGTGCTGTGGTCGGATGGCAGTCCCGTCAGGATGTGGGAACAAATACCAAATTCATTTTAAGAACTTAAATATCGAAGGAGATGATGAAAAAAACTTGACTTTAACCTAACGGAGTTAGCAGATTGTCTTATTTCTCCGCTTTATAAAATCAATCCATCATTGGGAGGAGAGCGTGTGACGGGTCACACATATGATGTCATGCTTTAGGGCTTTTCTTATATAAGACATCTGAGATACACACACAGGTTGAAGAAGTGCTGTTCATGTTCTGTGTGTGTGTGATGAGGAGGTCAAAGGTCATGTCTAGGGTCATGTGTGAAACAGATCCTCTTTGTCCGTACATGAGCAGGAAGGAGCTGGGCACAGGAAATGATGTCGTTCCCCTGAGTGTCGTACAGGAAGGAGATTCCCTCAGAATATTCATGAAGACTGATTTCCTGTCATCTGTCTGATCTCATTCACTTTTCCTTAATTCTATCCTACTTTTAAAAATTACTCTCAGCTCACCATTCAAATAAAATGTAAAACAATGAAGCTTATATGACCAACAAGTTTCAATTTGTCATCTGTATTGTTAAATTCAAGAATTTATTAAATTCAAGATTTAATTGATGTAATAGATCTATTTACAATTTAATGGGTCTGTTAGCATAAAATTTAGAATAGAATTGATCAAATTAAACTCTAAAAGAAAACTTCTTAAAGCAAAAATATTACTAAATTCAACAGTAAAAAATGAAATATTAAAGCATAATATATGTTGATGTCGGTCGTATGTTTAGCCAAATAAATAGGGTTTTTGTAGAAAAAAATCTACAATACATGTTGTATTTTTTGTATCTCAGTATTTGTTTTACATCAGATTTACAGAAAACAAAGATGTTCATGACATCAGATTTTATGATGGATGATAAGAACTGTATATTTTTGAGATTTACCTTTTTATGAAGTGATATCACAAAGGCCAAGAGCGTGTTTCTGTAACGACTGTTTAAATCTCAATGCAGTCGTTCACAAATCAGCCATTTTATCTCTTAACTTGAGTCATTTAGCTGTAAGCACTGGAAACTGAGTGATTTAGATGTGATGAGAGATTTTCTAGAGGATTAAATGTAAGATTTGAGATGCTATGGCCCTGAGAGAAACATTAACAGTGTTTTTATGTCTTACATGAGACAGAAGACAGCTCAAGGTGAAGAAGAGAGAGCGTTTGTTTGTGTTTTCTTAAAGGTTTTTAAACTGATTGTTATTGTTGGTTTAAAAGCAGACAGCTGTGTGTCTTGTAGAAGTTAGTCATGGTTAAATGTGTTATCTAGATTCTTGAAAACCGGTTGTGTTGTCATGGCTGTTAAACCACAATGAGATGTTTACCCCGTAGCTTTCCTTGACTAACACCAAACACAATGAAGATTTCATAGAAAGCAAACGGAGACTTTATTATGATGTATGTCAGGATACTGACTAGATTCAGGTGTTATTTAAATAAAAGTTCTCACTGACGAAAGTCTTGTCAAACTTTAATGTATAAGAGATTTATGTTGCAGTGTCTATATGCTAATGAGGGTTCTGATGTCATCACATTTGCATATGAAACTCTTTATACTTAAATATACTTATTTATAACTCTGAGACTTTGGAAGTTCACACTGGAAGTGTTGAAAACATCTGAAATGAATTAGATACATACATTAAAAAAGGTGCTTCAAAAGGTTCTTCGATGCCATTTAACATCTGAAGAACCTTTCTGTGCCACAAAAGGTTCTTTGGTGAAAAAAGGTTCTTCATATTAAAAAAATAAGAAAAAAATGGTTCTTTGTGGAAGCAAAAATGGATCTTCTATGGCATCACTGTGAAGAACCTTTTAAGCACACAACCTTGTGTGTGTGTGTGTGCGTGCGTGCGTGCGTGTGTGTGTGTGTGTATGCGTGTGTGTGTGTGTGCGCATGTGTGTGCGTGTGTGTGTGTGCGCGTGTGTGTGTGTATGCGTGTGCGTGTGTGCGCGTGTCTGTGTGTGTGTGTGTGTGTGTGTGTGTGTGTATATATGCGTGTACGTGTGCGTGTGTGTGTGCGTGCGTGCGTGCATGTATGCATGTGCATGTGCGTGTGTGTGCGTGCGTGTGTGTGTGCGTGCGTGCGTGTGTATGTATGCGTGTGTGTGTGCGTGCGTGCGTGTGTGTGTGCGCGTGTGTGTGTGCGCGTGCGCGTGTGTGTGTGTGCATGTACGTGTACGTGTGCGTGTGCATGTGTGTGTGTGTGTGCGTGCGTGTGTGTATGTATGCATGTACGTGTGCGTGTGCATGTGTGTGTGTGCGTGCGTGCATGTATGCATGTGCATGTGCATGTGCGTGTGCGTGTGCGTGTGCGTGCGTGCGTGCGTGCGTGTGTGTGTGTGTGCATGTATGTATGCGTGTGTGTGTGTGCGTGCATGCGTGCGCAGATGTTTCTGGTTAAAATTGTGTGTTTGAAAAACTCCCTTTGGTTTCCACATCTCGTTTTCTGCGTCTCTCCAGATGTGAGCGACTCTGCAACTTGTTCTGGGGGATGTGCATTCTGGGAATGTTGGAATCTGGAGGAATTTCTGGGAATGATGGTGGCATGTTTCCAAAGAGAGAGAGAGTTTGTTGCACACCTGCTAGTCACAGTCAGAAGTTCTGTAAACCCTTTTAACACTAAATCCAGTCCTTTTCCCCGGTTAGACATTACATGAAGTAAATGCAGTAAAATCTCTGTTAAGCAGGGCTTTTTGTAAATATAGGATTGATCTCATCACTAAGACTGTTGACATGGAAAATGTAACAAATCATGTTTTATATTTTATATTTCATTAACTCGACTGTAGATGATATTGAAGGAGTATAGACAGAAATCATGTGTGTATGTATCTGCAATTCCACATACAGATCTCATCCAATCAGAACGTTCCATCCTACAATCGTCATCACATTTACATTTAGTCATTTACGTCATACGGGGGGGAATAATACAATAAGTGCTAACACCAAGTTACTAGTTTCCACAAAAGCCAGAACACTACCTGTAGATAGAAAGAGAGAGGGTTAGTAATTTTTTGTATTATTATTATTTATTTATTTTTTCATCCCATTATCATCTTCTGAGCTTACATGACAGACTGATGTTTTTACCAGGATGAGACAGAAGATCAGTCAATGTCTCAGAAAATTAATTGATCTCTTATTTTGGATTAATGATGGGTTTGTGTGTGTGTGTGTGTGTGTGTGTGCGTGCGTGTGTGTGAGAGATGGCTCTGTTGTTGGACTTGACTGAGGTCTGCTGGTCATGTGGATCAGAGCAGAGGGTTATTATGGGTCGTCTGATGGACTGACATGTGGGACTCTATCTGACAGTAGAGACCAGAGGTCCGGACTAATGAGCTCATTGTGTGTGTTTGTGTTTGTGTGCGTGCGCGTGTGTGTTAGATTGAGTACAGGATTATCACAATACCGAAATCTTAGATACCAGTGAGATTAGCAATACATCAATAATAAACACTCATTTTTGAATGAAGTGAAGAATATATTAAGGGCCAGATTTACTAACAGCTTGCGGCAGTGCAAACGGCTCTTTTGACGTAAAGAAACTACAGTGTGTATTTAGTCAAGACACGCAGTGAGAACGATCGCTGAAAAGACATGAACACAGCTGTTTTTAAGACTGACCTGAGACTGCATATGCATTTG
>JAOTQM010000238.1:0-5000 GCA_026939265.1 Oreonectes daqikongensis | reverse complement strand
GCCAGCTGCGTGTGCATGCGTGCGTGTGCGTGTGTGTGTGTGTGTGCGTGTGTGTGTAATATGGTTTTATTGGTCTGCTCTGGCTTTAGGCTGTGAGACCCCAGGTGCCAGTAGAGGTTTGAGAGGTGAAAGGTGTGTGTGTGTGTGTGTGTGTGTGCGCGTACAATATATGGGAATTTGTGTGTGAGGACTTCCACATGGGCAGTGGCTGATAAGGAGAGAGATTCAGAGTAATAAATTACACACAGAGAGTCTGATAAATAATGGATGTGTGTGTGTGTGTGCGTGTGTGTGCGTGCGCTGAAATATATTTATTATGTCTCACCTCGACTGGCTTTTAGAGAGCAGCTCTTCTTGAGAAGACCAAAAGAGATGTTTGTCTCACTGACCTTAAATCCATTGACTCCTAAAATACTTATAAACCTTATAAACATACGTAACTGACGTCAAAAGAGCTTCTTTATTTTTTTGTGATATGACAGTTTCAGCACATTTCCTATGCAGTTTCCCAGTACAGTAATGACAAAAATACAACATGACAGCAGTTTCTTTTTTGGAAAAGTTTGTTAAAATAAAAGATCTTTATTTACTACTTACATTATTTATTTATGCAATTTTTCCTTTATGCAAAAGGAAAATATGATCAAATATAGCATGTGTTTGGACAGCATGAGGAGATTTTCATTTCATCTGTTCCTTAAGTTTTTCATTATTTCGTCAAAAACATCATTTTAACTTTAGTACAGCATAAACTACTGTTGCGGTTATGAAAATAAAATCATTACAAATAAGAGAAATTACATTAGGTTTAAATGTGTTGGAAATGTGCGCTTTAAAAATCTTAATGGTTCAACATATATTTTGTATTATATTTCATGGTTTGGGGTCAAATGTGGCTCAAGTTCATAGTTTGAGATTATAGGAAAAATCTGAGTTTGTAAAGATTAAAGAAGCGATCAGAAGTGTTTGCAATGTCTGTACCTGTGCTGGGATGTTTTTTGGCCATGGGCCCATAGATGTGCAGTTTTAAAGCTTCATCTCTGAGCTGTGTGTTAAAACCGTATGTTTATCTATCTCTGAATGGAGTTTCTTTATCAGCTGTTGACTTAACCATAAATGAAAATCTAAACAAAGAATGTGCGTCTTTCATGCGCCGGCGTTCAGACAGACACTTTGAAGTGAAGTTTTACCAGCGGCACAAGAAGACAAGCTTGTAAGCGTCGTGTTTTATTGTGAGAGAGAGAGAGAATATGTGGAAGAAGAGAGAGAGAGAGTTACACATTTAATGATTCAATGAAGCGTTTGTGTAAAAAGACGAAGAAACAAAGTAAAGAGAGCGAGAGAGAGAGAGACGCTTCTTATTAATTATTTTGTATTATTGTTTTATTTTTCTGCTGCTGGTGAGTTAATTGAACTCATTAGATTTGAGTTGTCTTGACATCATGGAAAAGCTTCAGTGGGATTGTAGAATATCATTTGTAATATAAAGAACTGATCTTTGTTAGACAATTGAATGCATTCAGTTTTGTAATGACAAACTGAACTAGATGAATGAATGCAGAAAGTTGATGCGCCGTGTCTTCATCTTTCTGTTTTTCTTTTCTTGTAGATGTTGAAGAGAGAGCGAGTTCATCCTGGGGAAATGGAGTGCGGACCGCAAAGGTGAATCTTGAACATTATTTTATATTTTTATTTAAAAAATAAACATTTTATCAACACTATATATAATGGGTGTCCATAAACATTTAATAATAAAGGTTAATAATTTTTTGTACTTTTCATTTGCAAGTAGAGGTGTCTATTCCCTGGTGCTTTAAAAAGCTAAGAAACAGAAATAGAAACTCAGAACTTCAGGTTAACACTTTACTTAAAGCATTTATGTATAATGCATTATGAAAGTAGTTTTAATGTATTAATTATGCCTTGTAATGCAACTTATGATGCATTTTAATGTGTCATGAATAATTGTAACCACAGTTAATACATTATAACACTTATCAATTCATTGTTACACTATGCAATTTAAATTTGGTTATAATTCATCACAACAACATATAATGTATCACAACGCATATTGTGAACAATTATAATGCATTATACCCTTTAATAGCCCTTTATAATGCATTATACATAAACGCTTACTAAATTCAGCTCTATTCAATAATACAGATGTACAACATTGCAAATATTTTGTTTGGTGAGATTAAGAAAGTCATTGAAAAGAATGTAGACTTGTTGAGGATTCTTCGGTTCATAGAAATTGGTAAATCTTTACTGGATAAAGATGGTCAGTGGTTTAAAATAAAAAGCAGCTTGTCGACTGTATTTGTTTACTTTGTGTTTTATACCAACTTCTAAATGAAACCGTTTTTTTTTTGTGTTTGATATCAACCCAAATTTCCATCATTTAAAACACTCTTTTGAATGAGCGTGTTCACTATTCGTGAATCACGTGTGATGTCTTCAAGTGTTAGGAGATGTGAAAAGTCATTTGTGTTCTTCAGAGACGATGGCTGACTTTATTTTCATCCGTTCACCTCTGGATTTGACGGCATCATCTCAGAAGGTCAAAGGTCACTTTGATAGGGTCTTGAGAGTTACAGTGAGTCTGACATCAGCAGAATAAGTGCTCACGAGCTCAGAGGTGAAACAAGGACGTGCTTACAGAGCACTTTCCACACGCCGCCCAGACAAACTCAACACGTCCTCTGAATGCAAATGTGTTCACATCTTCATATCGCATCAACTTTCTGTTCACTGTCTGTAAGAATCTCATAAAGTCTCATAAAGAATAAAGTTTTATTTCCAGTGACCCCTAATGTGTGTCTGGAAGATTCTGCCATTGATTTTTTTATAAATATTATATCAATCTAGAATGTTATTGACGTCTGCTTTTACATTCATCCTCACAGAATTACGCAGACGGCTCACAGTACAGTCACATGACCAGCCGGGACCTGGGGTCACATGACAACATTTCTCCACCGTACGTCAACTCCAGATTAGCAGGTAAGACCCGAGAATGATGACATGATGTTGAGATGTATCTGAGATGGAGAGAAATTTTGTTTGGATTTTACACTTGTTTTTTATGTCAAATGAATTTTTTTGGTCTAGTTATGCTCAGAATATACTAAATATTGTTGTTAACTAGATCAAATCTTTCTGATAAATTGACCAAATTCCCAAATCAGTTGTTCTTTGGATGATCTGATGGGAAATGTTGTGGAAATTCAATGGAATCGTGTAGTTTAGGTTGAATGACACTGATGTGTTACTCACGCTTTAAATGTAAAAGTGTTTGAACGGTGGTGTAGGTCACAGATCCACACGTCTGTCTGTTTTTGAGTTGGTGTGTACTGTTGCTCATTTACCCATAATGCCGCTGGCCGTCTGTGTGTCATTCAGTGAACAAATGGTCAGTGAATCAGATAATCGGCTCGTGCCAGAGGAGAACAGAGACTAATAAAGCTTGACTTAAACCATGAAGAATATGATACTGGCTCACAACCTCTCAAGATTCAAAGAAGCTTTATCGGCATGATAAAATAAATCTTACATTGCCAAAGCACAGGAAAATTAAATATAAACATTCTTTACAAAGAAGAGAATGTTCCTCTTTTATTAGTTGGGAGGTTTGTTTGTTTGTGACGTTGTGATTGTCTTTACGTGTTTCCTTCCTGTCCAGCTCTGAGCAGACGGATGACATCACATCCTGTCACAATCAAAACCAGACCTGGTCTGGAACTCTGTCAGTCCACTCCAAACATATTCATTCATTTAAAATGACCCGTGAGTCACGGCACGCTAACACACGTGTATACTGGCTTCAGTGTGTGTGTGTGTGTGTGTGTGTGTCGTAAGGAAAACATTGGTTCAGGTCTGTAAAGGCACAGAGGTGTTTAATATGAGCTAATCACAGTGACTGAGTTTTAGGATGTTTATAGGTTTTGGAGACTGAACATGTGTTTGTGTAGGAGCGTGGAAACCCACGTGTGTGTGTGTGTGTGTGTGTGTGTGTGTGTGTGTGTGTGTGTGTGTGTGTGAGCGTGAGCGTGAGCGTGAGCGTGAGCGTGAGCGTGAGCGTGCGCAGGCAGGTGCAGTCTACCCTCACACACACACACACACACACACACACACACACACACACTCGTGCTGTCATCTACCTGCTAAATGAAGCACACAAAGTTCTGGACTGGTAAGCAGGTTTGGTCTCTGCGAGGTCCAGTTAAGAGACAGAAGCAGAATCTTGTTGTCTCCTGCAAGCAGTTTTACAACACAAATACTTCATTGCTGTTTATTCAGCAGCACTTTTTCCTGTCGGCCTGCAGTATTTTTCTGCATATAGAGAAGTTTGTTTGAAAACTGCTGACCTTTGTGATTGCCCATAATTTATTAGAAGATTTTTTCATGAAAAGAAAACACTGTTTTCTGCACGTTTCTGCTTTTGGGGCAACATTAAACATTGGGACTTTACTTTTTTATTTCACATCTATTCCACAATTTTTTTACATTGTTTTATTCAAAACTGAATATTTTACAGATCAGTGAAATCATTTATTGTCTTAACTTTATACCAGCAGTTTTGACACATTGAAAATGATTCAATACCTTTTATTATTTATTAGTATTGTTTTTAATGGTATTATATTTTTTGTGTTGTACAGTTGTATTGATTCTTATGATTTCTAATATTTCTGTAACTAAATATTAAATAAAATGTAAAATGTAAATGTAAATAGTACTACTGAATACACAAAGAATATTTTGAATAAATTATATAATGTATTTTATTAAACTCTATTGTATTCAAATGCTAGATGATATTGTATGTTTATTTAAGCTTTATTTATTTTGTAATATATTTTTATATCTTGTTACAAATGTTGTAGGTATTAAACAAATGTAAGGACACACAGATTCAGAGAGTCAGACACACACACACACACACACACACACACACACATAGATGGTCACCGATGGGTCGGGTTCGAGGGTCC
>JAOTQM010000237.1:77500-79700 GCA_026939265.1 Oreonectes daqikongensis | reverse complement strand
TGCTTTAAAATATTGGGAAAAACTTTTAAACCAGACATTTTAAAGCTGTAATTACAACATCGTCATAACAGGAAAATTGTGATATTTGGCTTAAATTTATTATCATACCGTCAAAATCTCATACCGGCCTATGCCTATAATGAGCTATATTACATAACACGGTCTTCTACTTTAGAAATGAAGTCGTAGGGTGGAAGGTGAAGTTATTGTAGGTGTGTTGTGGGTTCCAGCTTCGGGGGCTCCTCGAAGGTCCTCGTACTCCTGCGAGAGCCAGCGGGTGTACGGCGTGTTCGCTGCTCCCCACAGAGGATTCTCCTCTACAGAGACACAAACAACCGAGACATTGAATCATTCAAAAAATGACTTTCTGACCTTAGTATGTTTCCTTGATTTCCAGTAAAAATGTCTACAAATTCTTAAATCCAGATGCATTTTCTTAATGAGCAAAAGGTCCTAAGAAAATAAGTCTGTGTTTTAGACAAAACATATTAATTTAATTGAATTTGTGCTTAAAACAGCAACAATAGGGAGGCTGAGAGATGACGTCTTTTTTGTGGGCCAACCCGGAAGTTAGCGGCGCACGGGTTCCCTCGATCGAAAGCCTATGCATTTTTCCCATGCAACTTTAGGAAAACCGCAAAAATACAAAGGGTTATGACACCTACACGTTTGTTTATCAAGATAAATCTTTATCACTTAACAACAACATTTATACATTGTGAAACCTAATTAAGTGTCCGATATAAAAAGCTATACGATGCTATAAACAGACTTACACTATGGTCGCTCGATATCAACTCACCACCACCAAGCCTCAGACAACTTTCTCACCGCTTTATTTAAAAACGTGTTCCTGGTAAGTTATTTATCCGGGAATTAATTTCCAACAATTATTTTTTAGCGATTTGTGCCATGTGCATATTTGTGAGATTTATGTGCGCGATGACGTCTAACGTCCCCATCAAAGTAAGTAGTCGCTTTTAGCAACTTGTTAGCAACCGCTTTTTAAAGACACAATAACGGTTTTAAAAATATCCACAAGCGAGTTATAACTGGTTGTGCTTTATGTCATAGATCAAAACGTGAAAATATTAGAGGTTTTGTTAGCCACAACCTTATTTCAGCGATTTACCAAAAACCCAGAGGATTCTCTCTACAGAGACAAAAACAAACGGGACATATGAATCATGCAAAAAATGACTGTTCTCTTACTTAGTATGTTTCTCTAAGAAGTCATGTGATGCTGTTGGGATGTGCTTGTACCTGTTAAAAATATTTAGAGGTTTTGTTAGCCACAGACCTCATTTCAGGCGATTTACTAAAAACCCATTTAAAAGACCCATAGACTTTGAAACGATGGAACCGGAAGTCTTTAAATGCTAACTCGCTTCCGGGTTTTGCCTACAAAACGTGTCATCTCTGAGGCTCCCTATGGGGTAAGAAAAAAAACCCTTGAATTAAGTTTGAGCTTTTTCTTGGTCACTAAATTCAAGATTATTTTTCTTACCCCATTGGCTTGTTTTAAGCACAAGTTAAAATTCTAGACATTTGTATTTGGGATGTGCGTGTACCTGTTGTTGCAGTGTCCTGTGATGGTCCGGTATCTTTTGGACAGACAGTCGGATGTACACACGGGTCTGTGTGTTTCTGAGGAACAGCCGGTCACATGTTGGATGATTTCCGTGTCCTCTGAGCTCAGAAGCTCTGAAACACAAACAACAGAGTTCAGTTTATGTGATGAACTGATTCATATGAGCTGAATGTGCCGTACCGTTGAGCTCGGGTTCGTCCATGGTGTGCGTGTACACCATCTCTCGGATCAGTTCCACCGTATTGTCCAGAAACTCAGCGGATCGGATGTGGCTTCTGGTTTCAGGGCTGGTCTGTTTAAACAGGGCCAGCAGGTCATTGGGTCGGACAGAAGCGTCGCTTATAGACATCTTCACCCTGAGAGGAACAAACCACATCACACCATCGGTTATATCTCAACAACAAGCCAAGATCTAAACAACATCAAACTTAAATCCATTAGCCACTTTCAGAACTTTATTATACTGTATCTTGAGTGTGTAGTTTTATTTCTTTATAGATTTAAGGTGACTTTTCAACTTCTTCCTGTCACCTGTCATTGGTGTGAGCGTACGCAGCATCTGTCAGATCTTTAGCTCGCCGTAAAGCTTCCTGAATAAAATCAGATCCC
>JAOTQM010000237.1:0-72500 GCA_026939265.1 Oreonectes daqikongensis | reverse complement strand
ATCAAAACTGTTGTCTGTGATCATTTCATTTACAAGAACTGCTTTTGAATTCAATGATCTAATATTAAGAAACTCAAACTTTATACTCGTTGATTATTTTGTCTTCAGGTTTAATGATGATCAGATTTTTTCTTTGATGTAAATTATTATTTTGTTTTATTATTCGGGGGACAAACACAGTCTCTATGCATTTAGCAGCATTCCCATTTCTGACAATTAAGTGGGAGGAACATGGAATATTGTTAAAGTTTTTACGGTGCGTAGGATCTTTGAGATGTTGTCAGAGAGAAGTTCTGCCGGCCGAAAGAGCCTCAGACGCTCCCAGAAAAGATTCAAGTTATGGATAAAAAGAGCAGCTTCTGTTCACCATGACATTAACCATTTATTTAGCACAAATAATCTACTTAACTTTTCACTCCAAATGAACAATAAACATTAACAAATCTTTATCTTTACAGAAAAACCCTTTTAAACTCTTACCCTCTTATTTAAAACAAGGCGTTTAGTTATTTGTGCTAGAAAACAAGACAAAATGCTCTACAAATCTTGCCAACTTACCTTTGAGAAGCCATTAAAGAAGGTTTTCCTAAATCTAAATACTGCAGTAAAAGAAATCTGAGTCGGATGCTCTTGAAGTCAAGCAGAAAGTGTGTAACTGGTCATGTGGTCTCTTATCATTTATATCTACCTGAAAGCTCCGCCCACATACCTGAGAGGGAGGGGTTTCAGTTTCAAACCTGTTTTAAATCAAATTAAATATATTTATACTTCATTGATAGTTTTATTTTTGTTAAAGTGACTTTATCACAAATTTATCAAACCAAGTGAGCGGCTTTCAGGCTATTTAATGGAGTTTTGCACCAAAAGTGCTGAACTGTCCAAAGTTTCAGGCTTGTGTTAGTCAGTTTTATTATTTTATATTTAAATGCATTTAGCTTATTATTAGTTTATTAAACCTTCACTGTAAAAAATGATTCTGAGTTTAAGTAAAATAAATCAACTTTTTGATGATATTCTAGTTATATGACCAGCACCTGTATATGCTGGTAACTGTTATATTAATGAAATACACATTCACATTAACAGTAGAGCCCACACAATTATTACATTTATACACAATTTAATTACTTTTTTATTTGAACTTTCAGTCAAAAAATAAATACATTGTTAATGTGCAACAGTGAAATCATAAACAAATTGAAATGTTTAAGAAATAAAACGGATTTCAAAATTCAACTTGAATAATGACGCCACCTTGTGGACGAAACCCGAAAATACAGATAATATTCAATATTAAAAATGCATTAGTTCTTACATTTTCAAATATATTTATGTTTTCTCTTTAGTTTCTTTAAACAAATATCGTGTAGTTATTGATTCATATTTTTTATCATATTCATGACAAAATGGTCATAATTTTTGTCAGTAACATTTAATGAAATGAATAATGATTAATGATTATCAGAATTTGTAAGATAAAAAAGTCATATATCAGAAATACAATAATCTAGTAACTTTTCAATTCAGTATAAGCACATTTGGTACAAGTTGTCATTTAGTCCATTACAACTACAACACAATTAAGGCACAAATAAAAAAATATAAAAATACAGTTTCAAAGGCGGTTTTCATTTAAGGTTAACTGTCCCTTTAAATTTTGAGCAAAGACTAGACATGAACATAAAAGTGAAGAAGTTGTTGGACTTGATGCGGCGCCGCAAGAACCGACAGGAGGATGACGTCACATTACAGCGCGAGTGAGTCAACAGCGTATGAAGCAGTCGACTCTCTTGAAGCTCATGTCAATAAACATTAATGTGTCTTTCATTCTTGAATGATGTCCATGAAGCCTCTGCTTATTTACAGAAAATACAGTTTAATATTTGCAGGTAAACTAATATTAATTGTAATATTCAGATATATTCATATTTTGGATGATTAATTATATATGAAGCTTAAAGTATATAGTGTTACTGATGTTAGCACTACTTGTATTATTCTCATGTCACTTTGGATAAAAGCGTCTGCTAAATGAATACATGTAAATGTATGATGGTGAAAGTGATGGAAGATGAGAAATATAAACATCATTCTGACATGATGTCTGTTGATAATAACTGTGATGATATTAATGTCTCATCTTTCTCTTCAATGTTTTACACTATCAGACACTGACTGTCAATCATCTACAAGAACAAACAACTTCCTTCAGTCATAAACTACAAGATGTGTTTACTGTCTCCTACTGGACAAACAGCAGCAGTGAGACAGCAGAGATCAACATGAGGGACGTCAGGAACAGTTCAAATCTCCAGATGTGATTTGTGTGGATTTATGACAGATATATTTCCCAAAATGCAGTGGAGCATAAAACTACAACAATAAAACTAATGACTCCTGACTCTCTCAACGGAGTTTAACACAGTGTTACAACCCCAATGTGTGAAAATATATACAAGACAATGAGATGAAAACTATGGAAATCAATAAATTGATATCAACTAAAGTAATTGACAATTAGATCTATGATTGTTTTCTTATAATTGTGCAACATTTTCTCATAAATCTATTCATATGTATTGATGTATAATAGAAGGATGATAGATGAGGGATGACTGGATGATAGATGTGTGGATAACTGTCTATTAAACAATAGTTTATTGATATAATAATATTGAGTTATTTGTGTTGAAACTGAATTTTTGATCATTTTCTGGGGCTTTAAAGAAGCATCTCGTCTTTAAAGTCATCTGCCCTCCATAGATAGCAAATGATGCCAATGATGTTTCTAAACAGTGAAGGTCCATTAACATCTATTGTTACCGTGAGTCTCAATCCGAAGGTTGTGTCACATTTGTTTAAAAAAATAAACATTTTTAAAAATTACATTTATTTGTCTTAAGCTGTATTCTTTGTAGTTTCATTCTTACCCTGAAATGTCACAATTCAGAAACATAATTCTTTAAAGTAACACTCAACAGACATTTAATTACATTTACATTTATTCTTTTGGCAGACGCGTTCGTTTTTCTTCTCAGTATTTATTATAGTCTCAAAATGATAAACTGTGTCTGAAGTAATGCTCGTAAGCGCTCATTTTTGTATTGTTTTTGTTAGTTAAAAAGCGCTTTATAAACGTATTAAATCGAGTCGTTGTGTTCTGGCGCCGTCTGGTGGCCATTTAGATGAACTACAATCTAATAATGTATTTAATGCAAGGTTTGCTGTGAAACTGGCCCTTTTTAACTCGTTATATTTTTTTCCTGTTTTAATGTTTTGTTGAATAAAACATGTTGATTTAACGCAAACCTTTCGTTAAATATATTATTAGATTGTAGTTCGTCGAAATGGCCCCCAGACGGCACCAGAACACAACGACTCGATTTATTTAAAAAAATGTGCACTATTTGAGAAATAATAAAAGAGCAGTTGTTCATTTCTAATTTGTCCCAACTCAGTTTGTAAAAAAAACATCATGAATCAGAGTCGACTCCTTTTTCCCAAACCAATAACTTTGTTATTCGTTCACTTGACAGACTGCTTTACATTCCAGCAGAACACAAACACTGACGGTGATGCTGTGACAATAATATATATGTACCAGCGTTTATCTTCCTGATTATTTCAAAACAGTCGCATCATAATGACCTAAGCGTGAATGTAAAGTGTAATGTGAGTGCAGGCCGGCGGGGGAAAATCACGCTTGTGAGTAAATATACCATGACATGTACACTGAGTTTTATTTATTTAGACTGATATTAGTTTTAAAATATTATTAGTTGATTATTTCTCAAATGCTGCACATTTTTTTTTTAATAAATCAAGTCGTTGTGTTCTGGTGCCGTCTGGTGGCCATTTCGACGAACTACAATCTAATAATATATTTAACGGTTTGCGTTAAATCAACATGTTTTAATCAACAAAACATTAAAACAGGAAAAAATATAACGAGAGCATTAAATTAAATAGATTATTAGATTGTAGTTCATCTAAATGGCCACCAGACGGCGCCAGAAAACAACGACTCGATTTAATACGTTTAAAAAGCGCTTTTTTACTAACAAAAACAATACAAAAATGAGCGCTTACGAGCATTACTTCAGACTCAGTTTATCATTTTGAGAATATAATAAATACTGTTCATCATCTTACTCTTCGTCTGTATATAGTGGTTCTGTTACAGCCCGTCTAGCTCGACATGATCAAGTTAACTCAGGCTAAGAAGCTAATGCTGTATGCTACTGATAGAAACACATTCCACCTGTTTTGTGTTTAGAGAAGAAAAACATTAGAGAAGAACAACATGCATGCAGTGCTTTTGTCGATGGTGCTTTATGTAGAAATTTCACTTCATTGTGAATGACAGACAAGTGAGGACTGCTAACAGTAAAGGGTTAAACTTGTGTGTTTTTACTCTTAACTTGTGTCACTGAGCTACATATAGTTCACAATGTGAATCTTGGACAGTTTTGCTGCTTTCATCATTGTTTTATCATAGAAATGTTCTTTGTCATGTTGTACTTCTGTTATACTTCACAGATTAAACTTCTGAATATCTCAGGGATTCTGATACAAATCTATAGTATAATGCAATATAAGTCACTTTAGATTAATTATGCTTCTGAATTGTGACATTTTAGGCTAAGAATGAAACTACAAAGAATACATCTTAATGCAAATAAATGTAATTTAAAACTTTTTTTTTTTAAACAAATGTGACAACCTTTGGATTGAGACTCACAGTAACAATAGATGTTAATGGACCTTCACTGTTTAGAAACATCATTTGCATCATTTGCTATCTATGGAGGGCAGATGACTTTAAAGACAAGATGCTTCTTTAAAGCCCCAGAAAATGATCAAAAATTCTGTTTTAACACAAATAACTCAATATTATTATATCAATAAACTATTGTTTAATAGACAGTTATCCAAACATCTATCATCCAGTCATCCCTCATCTATCATCCTTCTATTATACATCAATACATATGAATAGATTTATGAGAAAATGTTGCACAATTATAAGAAAACAATCATAGATCTAATTGTCAAATACTTTAGTTGATATTGTCATTTCAGTTTTGATTTCCATTAATACATTTCCATTGTTTTCATCTCATTGTCTTGTATATATTTTCACACATTGTGGTTGTAACACTGCGGATTTATTTATTTATTTATTTGCGGATCATAGTATATTTATTCAGAATAATGAAACAATTCTGATCCCATATTAAACTGACGGGGTTTAGCGTCACAATCACATCAACACATTTGATATGTAATATACAGGAGGCTATGAACGGGCAGAAACACACACAATACATTACATGTATACCTCTGGATAAAGAACACCACATATGAACTGCACTTCATCTGTGAAGTTCAGTTGCGTTGTTGTTTTTTGCATTACGGACTTCAAAAATGCAAAAAGAGTGTCCTGTTGTTCTTCACTGTCAAGGTATACAGGCACCTGGCGAAAAGACTTTGGAGGAAACCACTTTGAAGTCTTCCCATTCAGTACGGCCTACAGGAAAATTATTTTGCCTCAATTATTACAATTATTTTGTGAAAAGAGGATTTATAAGTGTTTTGTATGGTAGCTGTTAGTGAACAACTGACTTTAAAGCTAGCAGAATTATAGAAATGAGCAAGACTAAGATAGATTTTTAAGGCAAATCCAAACTATTCTACCCCCTTTCAAAGCCAAACCTCCAAAACAAATGAATATATAATATATAAATAGACTTAAATTAGGCCAAAGCCTAGTACTTGACCAATTTATTTATTAATCTTTTTTCATACTATTGCCTGCACTGAGCTGTCATTGAATAGACTACACGACACTTGACAAAATCTAGCATGTGGTATTTTAACAGTCAATTATTATGAGGTCAAATGTAACAATTATAAAATAAGCCAAAATGTTTATCATCGTGGGATAAACAGCCTGACTGTGAGCACGAGAAAATTAAAATATTAAAATTAATTTTAAAGCATAGTTTACAACTCGTTTTACAGCATAGAAGCTTATATTGTGGCTATATAGTGCATTCAAGACTATTTAGCAACTCACTTCGGCTACATTAACTTTCCAATAAAATGTTAAATGTTTGTCATGTTAAACTAATAGAAATTAATTCACATTTGATACTCACACTGCGGTCCTAAAAGTGCAGCCTCCGCTATTGCAGGCGGATGCTACTCGATTCGGGTGATATTTGAGCGGGTCCGCGCATCTCTACTAGAGATTAATCAAAAGTCATCAGTTGGATTTAGGGATCCGGGGTTAAATCAAACATTGAGAGTCATCTCTCACGTCATGCAGATACGTGCACAGAACCCATCATGCCCATTAAAACTTGCCCCCCCATCTTAATATATACAGCAGTATATCATTTTATATCATTTTAGTTTATTTTGTACATCAGTATTTTCATTTACACATTTGGCAAAACGCATTCAACCATTAAACCCCTGCTTAGCGAAGCGATATTATTCCTATGGGTACTGTAAGCTAAATGAGCACACAGGTTGTAGTTGTACTTTTAGTTGTTCATCATTGTCTCTATGTTGCAGGTTTTTTGTTTGTAACGTTGAAACTTGGAACTCCACTTAAACTCAGTAATGTAGGAAAAACATCATCAAGCTATTATTAAATAGCACTAGCATAACAGTTGAAGAAGATTTATTTAGGTTAAATATAAAAGAATCACATACAATCTAAGCCACCATTATAATTCAGTTATGCATGTGACTACATGTCTTTGTTCCAAGAACCTCCACCCCTAAGCATTCCATCGGACATGTGTGCCCACCCCCAAACATCCCATCTCTTAAAGGTTTGCCCCTAGTAGGCCAAGACAGTTCTTCTTTATATGCAGGTCCCAGTCCTCTGCGGTACCCTAACTGCACAGTGAGAACATGGGTTGAGTGTTTGTACATAGTGCACAGCATGAATTCGTGCATTTACTCTAGCTGCGTCCTTATTAGAAGAGAAGACCGTTGTGTGGTTTTTATTGCAGGAGATGTGTTGCAAAAACTTGTATTTATTCAGTTTCCATGTAGTGTTATGAAGTCACAGTTTGAACCAAGCTGCAGCATTCATCACAGCTAAAATAAAAAGTAACAACTCAAATTCCTTTCCCAAATAGTTTGTTTTTATATGTATTAAATAAAAGACATTGTCTTTCATGTTGTTCTCTCCGTTGGTTATGTTTGCCATTGTCTCATTTTGTCAGTGGCTTTGGATTAAAGCATCTGTCAAATAAAGTTAATGTAATGATATAAGTCACGGAGCTGCGAAAAGTACAGTTTATTAAGTTCTAACTGCTAAATACATATGAAAAGTCATGATAGCTACATTTTTAATGTTGTTAATGTTATAATATTATTATAATTCTACATACAAAAGTTAGTCTCTGTTCTTCATTGTTGTTTTAGTGTGTAGGTTACTTGTTAAAGTTTATGTAACTGATGCTTATGACAAACTTTCACTTTTGTGTGAAGTATGCTTTTAAGTGATGATACTATGTGTTAAGCTTTTAATAGAAATGGGGATTTTTTTGTGTATTAGTACATTTTTATATGATGAATGAAATATAGTTTGTTTATTTGTGATTGAAATTTGGACGTGTATATATCATATATATATGTTTTTCTTTTCATTATTAGGTTGGTGCAATTGAGGTCAGAGTCGTTGAAGTCAAGCTTGCAACTCAGATGTTGGAAGTTAAAGGCGTCTCTGTAGAAATGCAGTGGAAGATCTGACTGGATGCATTTCATTTCAGTTGTGGGACAAGCAAATTGGGATGCTTGTGTCTGGTAAGACTTATGTTATTAGAAATGTCAACACAAGGGAGTTTGATAATTGTCTGTTTTTAACTGGTCCACCTTATACTGAACTTGAAGAGGTGGAAGGAATGGTTGGTCCTAGTGCACATGGTCAGCATGTGATAGAAGAGGTGGTGTCAACTGTGATTGGTGAGATTAGTGCTGCAGAGATCACAGTGTCTCAAAGGTGTTTCAAATGCCACATTTGGCAAGTTGAGTTTAATGCCAAAAACAAGTTTCACCGATGTCAAAAATGTGGCCTGTTACAGAAATAGACAAGCTGTTGCATGAGGAAGATTATGTGTCGTTGATGAGTTTGGGGAAGTTGACGTTACTGTTTTGAAGAAGTACTTGGAGGGTGAAAGACTTCTTAATTTGCTTATAGACTGTCAGAGTGTGGAAGAGTGTTTGCTAAGTGTAAATAAATTCAGAATAAGAATGTGATCCTGAAGTGACATGTGTCGTAATTGCTTTTAAGTGTTAATACATCATACAATGTTATGAAAGTGTAAGACATAACAATAAGGACGTTTCAAGAACATTGTTCTACAAACGTTTTCTGCAATCATTATGAGAACATTCATCAAATATGAATAACGTTATAAGGACGTTCAAAGAACATTGTTCTAAGAACGTTTTCTCAACATCACGAGAACGTATAGTAATATAAATAACGTTACGAGAACGTTTTCTCAACATCACGAGAACGTATAGTAATATAAATAACGTTACGAGAACATTCCAATGTGATGTCACATTGCTCAGAGAACGCAAACAGCTCGTTCAAGAGGACTCATGAGGTTTATTAGGGATTATAGAAAAGTGAATGGGTGGATTTTTTACATTCTAGGGTGGTTCTGTGCACACACTCCTGACACATATTTATGTTTAAACACATTTAAAAGTGCATTTTCTGGGATAGGGGGCCTTTTTATTATCAAGCAAACAATGAGTCAAAGTTTTTATTACAATTACGTTCTCTAATAGAATACGATCAGTGGGCCATTGGAAGACCATCAGTCATCTTCAGATTTCCATCACAAATTTCTCTTCAATGTTTGGTAACGACTCACAGAAAGTGTGTGATAATAAGTTTGATCACACTAATAAAAATGTTTTCTTGCTCAATAGTAGATAGAAACAATGTATGATAGCAACTGCAAATTTATTAATATTATCACCATGTTAAATGTTCAAATACATTTACATGTATCAGATACTGTTATTCAACACTAGTTATAAACATATATACAAAATATATAAACAAATATAAACATTTTGTTAATATGGGTCAGGACTTTAGCATTATGGTATTTACATTATTTAGCAAATGCTTTTACCCAAGGGGACTTACAAATGAGGTAAACAATAGAAGCAAAAGCAATTCAATAAGTCTTCCACAGTATACAAAGTTAAGTGGGTTTTTTTTACAAAAGAAAAAAGGATATAAAAACAGAGATCTATAGTAATGGTTCAGGTATTGGCAGAACAGATGTGTTTTTAGCCAATTCCTAAGATGGCTACAGAATCTGCTGATCTTGTAGCAACAGGCCGATCATTCCACAATTGTGGAACAGATCCAGAGAAGGTGTGTGAGAGTGATTTTATACCTTTTTTGGGATGGCGCCACAAGATGTTGTTCATTGGTGAAGTGCAAGGATCTGGATAGTATGTAAATCTGTATAAGTGAGTGAAGGTAAGGGGTGCTGAACCTGTAGAGATTTTGAAGGCCAAGACCAGAGGTTTGAATTTGATGCAAGTGACTATAGGGAGGCAATGTAACTTGATGAAGAGGGAAATGATGTGTGCTCTCTTTGGCTCATTCAAGACCAATTGCTGCTGCATTGTGGATCATCTAAAGGCATTTGTTAGTGCAAGCCAGGACTCTAGAAAATAACACATTACAATAGTCCAGTCTGAACAGGACAAGATCCTGGACTACGACTTGTGTAGCATGTGAGCATGTTATAGAAGTCCTCCAAGCTTAATTTTCTTAATTTTGTAGAGGATAAATCTACAGGATCAGGTGATGTTATCAACATGATCCATGAAATGAAGGTGATCATCAATTATCACTCCCAGGTTTCTGGCTGTTCTGAAGGTATAATGGTTGGTGAACCTAATTCAATGGAGAAGTTGTTATGAATCTTTGGATCAGCCAAGATCACAAACAGTTCCATGTTTGCTAGATTGAGCTGCAGGTTATGGTCCTCCATCCAGAGTGAAATGTCACTGCTGAGATACACACAGAAAACATTGTATCATCAGGCTGAAATGACAATGGAGTTGTATATTGTCAATATGGCAGTGGTAGGAAAAGCCATGTGTCTGAAAGACAGAAATGAATGAATGATATGATAACTATAGTACAACTATGGCAACTAAAAAAAAAATTATTGCATTATATATATTTATACACAGCAGATACAAATGTTATTGCAAAGAAATAATTAATATATTTATTATAAACTCAATATATTGTTTCTTTTTGCATATGTAATAAATAATGACATACACAAATGTAACCAGACAAACAAGTATGTATTTTTTGAAAATTTGTAAAAGATGTAAATCTTCAAAATACAAAAATAATAACTTTTAACTACATGTGGAACCTTATGGGTATAATGTTTCTTGTTATCAAAGCAGTGGTTATTAAAGTTTTTTTCTCCACATTTTTCTAAATTTAATGGATGATTTGATTTAAAGCAGTGGTTCATGAGGCAAACTTGTTCTGCATAACTAGATCCAACATATTCGTGATGTAAAATGACTAGCCAATAAATGGTTTTGCTGCCATTTGAATTTATTATACTAATACACTTATTTTTCACGTTTTAACTTTTATAAAAGCAATATGTGCTCGATCTACACCACATTAACTGTACGAGTCATATGTCACATCTAACCTACTTTCAAGAAGGTCTTAGTTATAGCCATTTTAGTATATGTAGTTTTTTATAGTTCCTGATATTTTGACTACAAAGATTATTTATGAACTGTTTCAGTTAGACAAAAAACATTGGACTACTTTGCAAAAGTAGGTTTGAGACAAAATTGAAAATGGAATAAAATAGACATTCATTTAAAAAAAATTGATTTTCAGGTGTATTTATTTGGGAAGACAAAGGAGATTCACAAGGATATCAAACAAAATTCTAGTGATCACCACCCACTAACTCACTGCTGTTGCATGCTTGTTCACCATCATCAGATGTATAATTCTTAATATGAAATTAAATATTTGAGTATTTAGGTACAGTCTCTAATAAAGTCATCTGAGACACTTTCTTCAATGTCCTGAATGCAGTGAACCCTAAAACCCTTTATCTTGTGAAAACACTTTCATTCCCTCATTACAATTAACTACCAAAAAAAATGAGTATTTATAAAAAAAAAATTAAAAGTTAATTTAGCCTATCAGTTATATAGTATGCCTAACTATAGTATATAGACATCTTGATCTTGTCACGGAACAGAGGTTCAGGCAGAAGATCACACCACAGGATTTCCTCAGACAAACAGGTTTATTCCACAAAATCAGGTTTTCCGGTAATACAAACACGGGTAACGTAAACCAACCATGCAACAACAACACTGGACCATGGACAAGACACAAGACTGAACTTAAATACAGAAACAAACTCAGAACAGGTGTGAAATCAAACAAGATGAAACAAGGGACAGGTGCAGATTCAATCATGACGGGTGCAAGGCATTCTGGGGGGTGTAGTCCGGTGACACAAACGGGGAGCAGGCAGGAGTGTTACAGATCTCTGTGCATCGTCTGAAGTGTTCCTGACATTTTAATAAGGTTTTAAATTTGTCATATATTTAATCCTACACAACAGGTGCATTCGAAGAACCGAATTAGCCAGATCATAGTTAGAGCGACTACTGTAGGTCATCTTGGATGTGTCATTTGATCTTGGATGTAGTAAGCGACGTATGAAGAACGTGCCCCAAGTGTCTGGGCCTGTTTAATTCCAGAGCTACGGAGCCGCCACCGCAAATGCCCGGTCACCTATACTCTTTAACTTAATACGAGGGACAGCCAAAAGCAAATGGTTTTACTTTAATGAAATGTTGGAATTTTGTCGTTTTTTTAAATAAAACATCAAAAATAAAAAACAATGCAGATTTAGTTTTTCAGCCTTTTTTACTCATATTTAAAAAGGGTGCTAACAAATTGCAGTAAAGGCCAGCTCACAACTACAACATAAAAGGGAGGCTGACAACAAATTGCAGTAAAAGAATAATTTTATTAAATAATAATAGAACTCAAATACGAGTAATCACAAATGTCTAGGGAAAACAAATTTGATTAAAGTTTAAGCAAAAGAAAATGCGCGCAGGTATGATAAGTATAAAAACTATATGCGTGTAAGGAATATGTGTATGATTAAAATGAGAGATCGAGAGTGAGCTACTCGTCCTCTGTTCCACACCTTTAGAGGAAAAAACACAGAGGTTACATGCCCGGACTAATTGGACTAATTAGGGAAGTACTAATTGGGGATGAAAATGAAGTATCTGTGATTACATCAGTTGTGAAAGATCCTGACACATTCCTCTTCCCCAAGAACAGAAGAGGATATCTTCCTAATGCATGAATTTTGTGCATCTGTAATTAGAAGAGGAAAATACGCACACACGTGGGGTGACAAGCAACATAGCAGGAACTTTCTTTTCATTTTTACAACTGGACTGCATGCATCACCATTCAGCGCATACTTTTCAAAGTTCTTAAGCTTACAGCACCTGGTATTCCCAGGCAGTCTCCCATTCAAATAGTGACCAGGCCCGACTCTACGTGGCTTCCGAGATCAGACGAGAGCGGTCACCTTTTGTCTACTTTCTAAATCTATTTTACTTACAAGCAGTAGAATGGGAGTGAATAAAGCTTTCTGGAGCTTCAAATAGTCAATCTTCATTCATTCCCATTGTACCACTTGGAGTTATAATCCCATGTATCATTTTACTTCCAAGTATATTATGCTTATATTATTCCAAGTATATTATGCTTCAAAAAGAAAACCATATTCCGTTAGGATGCCTTGAGAGTGAGTTAAACATGGGGAAATTTTGATTTGGAGGTGAAATATCCCTTTAAACTTATTGTACTAGAAAAAATATTAGTTACTGTTACATCCCTGGACATATATTTGTTTATTTATTACTTTTATTTTAGGTGTGAAACATCAGCAAAATGCATGTGTGGAAATGTTTTTTTTCTCTGTCTCTCTCCCTGTCCTGGTAAGTCTGATTCAAGTGAAGTTGTGAACTTCTTGCTTGAAAACTAACATGTTAAATCTTACTCTTTGTTGTTGTACATAGTGAACTAAAGACTGTGTATAAGCAATCCTGCTAAGCCTATTTTGGTAAAAGCACAACAGTTTAGTTCATTAATGGCAGGATAATAGCGCCGTCCTTTTCTGCGCTTACACGATCATGTTTGAAGCAATTAAAAGTATTTTAATGTTATGAGCGTTACAAGTTTTTTGTTGTTGTATGAAGTGTCTTTGTGAAAGGTGTGTTATTTTTAGGAATTAGTGTTTTTGGAAACTTTTTTTTACCACTTTATTTATACATTTTCAGATATTACACATTGAGTTTAAAACAATAACAGAATTAAGATGTAATGCTGACATATCTATAGGCATATATATATATAAAAAATACGAACAAAAGTAAAGAGATTGTCAGAGTAACATACGATTTACGATGACGGATAATAAGGTGTAGTTAACTCTCCCCCCCAAAAAAAACAAATTTTAAAAATGAAAACATTAAATTAATAATAATAATAATAACAAAAAAGAACAAAAAATAAATAAATGAAATCGTATAATAAAATGTATAAATAAGTCTGCATTAAGGAATACATGTACTCATATACACATATACATATATGTACATACATAAATAATGAAAAAAAGTATTGTGTATATTTAAATGGAAACTGTGCCAATTGGTGTAATAATATAAACCAACTTAATCCAGCATAAACATTTAGTATTAGCATAACCACCTATATTCTTATCAGTTAAGTATATAGTATATGTTTCTAAATATTTCGTGGTCCAGTGGTTATAGAGTTGGACTTATGACCAGAAGGTTGCTGGTTCGATTCTCAGGGCTGGTGGGTAACGGCTGAGGTGCCCTTGAGCAAGACATCTAACCCCCACTTGCTTACTATACAAAATGTACAAATGTATAGTACAATGTAATGTAAGTCGCTTTGGATAAAAGCGTCTGCCAAATGCATAAATGTAAATAGGAAAGATCCCCAAAGTTTGTAGAAACTATTGTAAGAACCCTTCAGTGAATATCTAATCTTTTCTAGTTTGATAAAGTGAAATCCACATTAAATGGGTAAGTGGCACAGACATGACCAGAACATGTGTGCCGAGGTTGCAGGGCCCTGTCTACATCGGTCACAGATAGGATCGATCTCAGGGTAGATTCTAGAGAGTTTGACCTTAGTCCAGTGGATACGATGGAGTATTTTGCATTGGATCCATCCGTGGTTGGCACACAATGATGTAGAATGTACCCTGTATAATATCCTTTCCTAAACATCATCTGGAATTTCTTCCAGTAAGTCGTCTTCCCATTGAGTTTTTATGGATGATAAGAGATTTACCTGTAGGGAACATATTTTATCATAAATATATGAGATCATCTCTTTCCCAATTGACAATGGTTCATGGAATGAGTCCAATGGGGTTCGGGTGGGGAGTTTTTAACTGCAGGTAATTTTAGTCTAGTGGCTGTGTTTATGTGGTTATTTTGTAGTGAGATGTTTGTTATTTAATTTGATCTTAAATTTCCCTCCGTTCTAAAATTTCACGTGTGGAAGGAGAGCAGTTTTCCACATTTAGTTTTGCCTACTAGCGGTAAGTACTTTGTTTTAAGCAGATTGCATTGGGATTGGCAGAAACGGTAATGAGAAAATTTGTTGGGATGCATGCGGAACATCAATATTTACACAGAGAGCTGGCCAAAGTGAGGAGCGAATTGAAAAAGGTGGAAGCAGAGCTGGAAGTGGTCAAGGCTGCACTGGATTTTGCAAAAATGGTGTGTAAAGACTGTTTAGTTGTTTTTGTTTGTTTGTTTATTGGGTTATGATGCAGGGAATTGGTTGTTGTGTTTTCTGCTGGTTTTTCAATGCACAGTTTGGTTTTGCAATGCATGAAAATTTGTCAATTGTATATTATTAAAATGACAAATACTGTAGAACCTGAGACGTCAGAAGATCACGTCACAGAAGTGGAAACATCCATAATTGCTGAGTAAGTGAGAGAAAGAGAATGTGACTGTATAAAGAAGCATGACGTTATGGTTAAATATATTTTAATTGCTGTTGTAAATGTTTAAATAAAAAGAAATTGTTTTACCTTTTGATAGGATGTGTATTTTTTTGTAACATGATTCACATTTCAATCTAAATAATTTACATTGTGTTGCGTACACAAGAACCATACAATTTTTACATTTCCAAATAGATAACTTTCCATACAGGATTAGCACTGTGTTGGAGTCTGTTCACATGACTTGTAGAACCATTGAGCAGAAAATGATGGCAATACAGTTCCCTTAACTTACAGAGGGGAAAGGTGGAGAGCCATATAGCTTCCAAGTTTTGGGAGAAACTTGGAGGCAACTTTCCAAACTGCCTAGGTGCTATTGATGGTAAATACGTCACCATTGTGTCACCTGCACACTCCGGACGTTTTTCAACTACAAACAGACTTTCTTCATTGTTCTACTGGCTACTTGCAGACTACAAGTTCACTTTTATCCAGGTGGATGATTTTGGACGAACTAGTGATGGTGGAGTTTACAGTGGGTCTGCTCTTGGAAGAGAAAAGAGAGCTATATACACAAGCTAGTATAGTGCCGATAAGAGTTTGTGGAAGTAAGGGCACTATTTAGGGTGCAAACCTGCATGTTACAGGATAAGTTACAAGCTGTCACTTTGCAGTTAAAGCACAGAGAAGAACAGAGTGTTATCAGCGATTGATTCATAAGCTTAAACTTATAGCACATTTTGGGCATCTATAACAAGAACAGATGCACATTATATACAGACAGGGCTTATCTTAAGCCAGGACTAGGCCTTAGTTCAATTAGAATATTTAAGTCACTTTTATAAAAATGCTTTAGTAAATAACATTACTGGTGAGGATCTTGAGACAAAACAATGGCATTGACATATTTTAAGATTTGTCACTGCAAGTTATTATAAGTAAAGACAATTCAGACTAGCATTTTAGTCTGGGACTAGTCTTAAACCTCGTCTATGAAGCCCATCTGTTTAGCATGTCTCTCTAGCAGTTGAAATTGTAGGCTAATAATACATTTTAATATTATTTCTCATAAATATCCTGGCTATACATTGTAATCTGTTGAATGCTGCTTTTGTGAATTAAAGTCTCAATGTTGAGACTTTGAGTTTAGATGTCTTTCTCCCATCTGCAGCTCAATTCATAATCAATTTATTGTCTGTGCAAAATAAACAATTTATTAGTGAAAATATGTCCCTTTCCTCTATGCAGTCATTTATTCTAAATATATGATTGAAACTTTGTTGTTGACTGTTCTTGTGATAAAATTAGTAAATGCTAAAAAAGACCATGGTCTCTCTATGTGAACTTATTTTGTAGACATCTGTTGAAAAATTAAACAACATGAAACAATTGGGTGAGTGTGAAGGAATAAAAAAAATAGTTAAGTCAGGGTTGTGTTTAGATATTTAACAATGTTTTTAGAAAATATAAAACAAAATATGAGCTGTACCCTTTTTTCCACTTGAAAAAAGAACCCTTAAAATGTCTGTGCACATCCCTGCAAAGGACCATTACACATCTAATGACATCATTCTTAGATTTATACATAAAGCTCCAGAAATTTAACAAATATTAAAACCTTTATAACACCACAGTATTCTGGAGTCACTGTTATGTTGTGTCAGTGTATTTAAGTGCTGAAACACAAGAGGTTTTAAATGTGTACAGCTGCTCATCATCATCATCATCATCATCATCATCATCCTCCTCCTCCTCCTCCTCCTCCTCCTCCTCCTCCTCCTCCTCCTCATCATCATCCTCATCATCATCCTCATCATCCTCATCATCCTCATCATCATCATCATCCTCATCATCCTCATCATCAGATCCTCTGTGTTCTCATTGGTGAAGGAAGAACTGATGACATCACACATTAATTTCCTCATTAAAGAGTCATTGAACAGCAGCTGTGTTTCATACAAACATCATTAGATTGAAGTTTTATAAGAGCAACTGATACCAGGTTTCTATTTCTTCTGAGATCATGTTATTTAACTATGAGTCTTAGAGGAACTCAAACGACTTTAGAAAGTGAACTGAGACAAACTGTGTAATGATGAAAAACTGAAGATGTGATTTCAGTGGTGACAAGGTAGCAATTGCAAGGTTTTACCATTTTGAGGATTTGTACATAATGAATAGAATAATATAAGTTTTATAAATAACTTTATGGGGCAGACCTGACCTGTTGAAAAGAGACTGTATATGTTCCTCTTGTGCTGCTCTCCTGTCCTGAAATATGACCTGTATTCTTAATGCTTAAACTTGACTCAGGGAGCAGACAGAATGATCTGTTAGCTGTTTCATATCACAGAAAACATCTCTGCAAAATATCATAACAGACTGTCTGTCCCTGGCACTAATATGTAAGTGATTTACAGTAATGGTTACAGTGGTAGCTAAAACCAGATTTTATTACTATAAATGAGTTTAGCCCTCAAGGTTACTGTTATAAACATGAGTCTTGTCTAAAAGGCAGAGGTGGAGGATCTTGGGACAACTCAAAGTCATTGATGGAAGTTTTCACTAGTAATAGTCGTCACAAACGGCCACAATATGTTAATGATCAGATGAGTAAATGTATTGTGAAGCATTTCAGTGTTTTGTTGGGAGCAGTGAGATAAAGAACAGGAACATAAACTTGTGCAGATGAACAATGAAAGCAGCGATGTTTTTATTTTCTGAAACATTTTCTCTGGAATGTGTTGTATTTTAGTGTGTTAGTAAACAAAGTTATGTTGGAAATAGTTTTTATTTACATGTATTAGTCATGTTAGTGTGTATCTTTTAACACTGAATAATATTAGTGGCTACATAATGTAATGTAAATGAGAACAACACAAACAACTATTTGTGTGGTAAATTTCTCTACAGCAGAGCATCGGTGTAAACATTGATGTAATAAAGCATATCACAGAAGGTTCAGGCTTGCAATAGTAAAACAGTCACAGTGTAGGACAGATGTTAGAGCGTCAGACTCTTGTGCTGTAGTCGGGCTGATCGCTGGTTCGAGTCCCGCTCAAGGCAGTGTTGTCTAAGACTGGCTGCACTATATGTTTATTTCTTTTTTACCTTATAATTTCTGCATTCGTGTGTGCATATTTTTTTATTGTTAATCGGTATTAAACTACCTTCTGCCTATATTATATTTATTCTTAGGTAGACTACATTTTTGTCAAATCTGTCCTAGATCATAAGCACTCAAAAGATCTTCCATAGACTGTTCATAGTCTTACTCAATGAGGTCAACCGACAGACTTCTTTAGAGTTATATTTAAATTTTTATATTTTATTAATATATATTTTATAGTGTTACAATCAATATTTGTATGAAATAAAATGTAACAAAAGTATATGGTCACAAATTCTACTCAAGTTTTAGACACACCCAGTAAGCATCTATAACTGGAGAAATGGTCTTGAAGAACCAGCATCTGATGAGAACGTCTTTCAAGCCTCAACTCTTCTGATGTCATCGTGAGCTTGGAAAATCCCTCCATCATCTGTCTATATAAAGCCATTTGTTTCTTTACTCTTCATTTTCGGGCCCTCTGGCGTTGCCTCTTCCTTCGCTCCGTCTGTAACAGAACATCCCTTATCTGATGGGACTGTAATGCCTTTATCAAAGGTAATAGACATTACTCTTACTAATACATGTTTTTTCCTATCTAACTAAATAAAATACTACTATATATATTGTATACTACTATACAAATTATATTTGTCCTTCATTCTTCATGTGGTTATTATACAACACAAAAACAATAAAGCATACATTTTTTATTTCTACTTAAGTTACAATATTTTGGTTACATTTTGCATAATATATCATAGCTATGGGTTACATATGATGGTATAAATGTAGGATAATTGCATTTTCTTCATCCACTCAACAATCTCTAGTCTAAAGCTGTTCAGATATCAATCTGAAATGAAACTAGTTTCTGTATCTACTTGAAAGTAATTAAATGTAAAATAACACTGCATAGTCTACATAGCCTTCAGTACAGACCAATCCATTTTTATGTTACAAAAGTAAATCGGAGCACTGAGAGATTTTGTTTTGCCATTTGTTGTTTAATTAAAACTAAAACATACAGCTGTTTATTAGGGTGCTGTCACTTTAAATGCACAGATCCAATACACATGTTTTAAATTCCAAATGTTTACATTCATAAAAGACGTCACAACATACATATGTTTACAAGGATATAGTTAAATAATGGCATTTTCACATAATTTTGTGTGATTATAAGAAACTTTGCATCAAAAAATAAGTGAACGCATGTTTTTTTTTTAACTACTAAAGGAGTCATTTACATCACATGACAATTAAAAACCAACAGACCAACAAAATGTTACATCACAAAGACACATCTGAGGGCTGTCCCCTATAAAAATATCATTAAAAACCATGCTGTGTATATAATATAATGCTTAAAATAACTATAAGTAGTATAAGAATGCAAATGCATTTTTAGAAAGATTTTGAGTCCCCCTTCCCTTCTGCTGCGGTCCACTGCCTGCTCCTTTTCCGGTGGCAGAGAGCAAAGTTTCAGTAGTTAGTAAGTTGGTAGTCAGTAGTGTAGAACTAGTATTTTATTCAGCTTGTGACACAATACATATTTAAATAATTCAATATAATTTCATAATGCGCATCTTTCCTATATTACTACTTTGTGGTATCTAGTGATTATATTTTACATTTTCAACTGACTTATTTTGTCCCCAACATAACCTACCACACGATTGAACAGCACCATGGGATTGTATGACCTGTCTGAGCTTTTGTCTTTCTCTAGTGCGCATCTTGTCCAATCATCAAGCATTTCTCCTGTGCAGACCTTATTCACAATCTCTGCCTTTTTCCTGACTTCCATTAAAGACTTGATGCGATCTTGAAATCCAAGCTTGGCTTCTTGTTTCTCAGCTTCAATCATCAGGTCTATGTAGTCAGGTGTGGAAAGAGGGTTCGGTTTGAGGGCAATTTCCTGCAGTCGCTCCAAAGACTTCTGGGAACTTTCCACAAGTTGGAACACAATGATTTGCACATCCTCAAACTCCTTTTCAAGCTTTATAAAGACATTTTCTTTTGACATGACTTCTCCATGTGCTTCGTTATATCGCCTTTTTAAATCATTATATGTTTCTTTTTTCTTCTGTGTGACATAATCCCATTTATATGCTTGATTAAAGTGAATATTCCAAACACACTTTCCAGGACAGACTTTACACTTTCCATCTTTCATGGCGATGCACTTGTGTTTTTCCTTGTCATCTGCAATACTACAGTTATCATGACAAGTGTAACGACAGTTTTGGCAGTTTGTCAGGTAACCGTCTGTGTTTTTGACCTGTACTGGAACAATTATTACTACTTCATATTCAAAATCCTTGTTTGCATCCATTTCAGCCTTGTGCTGCATCAGAGCTGCATTTATCTTCTTTATTTCATCCAGTTTTGTCAGGCCAGCGTTGATCTGGGGCTGAAGACCTTCCACAAGCAGTTCTAGCTGTTGACGCTCCTGTAGGACCTCCTTTGTCAAAGACAAGCTCTTCATTTTCATCTGCTCAAGGGAATTGAAAAACTTTCTTAAGCTAGAAGTTCCCAACTTCCAGAACATTTGATCAAAGTTTCCAAAATCCTCCTCATCTTCTTCAGATTTATTATTAGAAATAAAAAGAGCCGAGTTATTAAACTTGAAGTAAAGTGGCTCTCCAGACGTATCAGTAGAACATGGCACCTGGGAGACTTTGATCGCCTCAAGAACAGGAGGTTTGTTCCCATCGGCAAATGTGACCAGCATAAGGATGTTTTCAGCAATATCCTTCCCGAATATGGAAAGAATGGAGTCAAAGATGTATTTCTGTGTGTGGGTCAAGCGTGCCAGTGAGGCCTGTACTACAAAACACACAGCGTCAATGTGATCGATCCCTCCGGGTTGAGAAAAGAACTCCTGAATCTGCTTTGTGATTTTCTGGTCGTGTGTAATTCCTCTGGTATCACCGAAGCCTGGTGTGTCCACAATGGTCAGACTATATGGGACCTGGAAACCATTCAGGTAATTCATTTTATATGCTGTGATTGCCGATGTCTGACTTTCAGTCTGGGATTTCTGCTTCCCTTCATCTATTAATATAAAGCGTAACTCATCTTCCCATTTCACACCCAGAATGTAATTAATCATGCTGTTGATTAAAGTGGTTTTTCCTGCACCTGTGGCTCCGATCATCATAATGGTCTTGTTCTTCTTTGCAGTGTTTTTTCCAAATGTGACTCTTCTGCAGTAACCAGCACTGTTCTGCCACATTTCATCCAGGTGGAGTTTAAACATGGGTAGACTTGCATTGGGTGCATCTTCCATTTTACTGCTCATGTTCTTCATAATATAACTAACAAGACTTCCTGTGGTGATCCCATCGCTCTTTTTCTTGTGATCTCTTTGGTTTTTGCATTTTCTTCTTTTTGAGCTTGGCATATTGTCGACGACAACAGACTGATAAATCCCAGCTGACCCTAAAGAAAAATAAAATAATTATTTAGAAACTAACACTTCACATGATGAAAATATGAATAACATTATTTAGGACAAATGTGTAAGGATTTAAATACTATAAGGCTTAGTAGACATTAATCATTTGGACACTGTCCTGTTATTGCCCATCCCCCTACTTGTGTATGACCAGTTCTCACCATGAATATAGCCGTAGAGGCTGGAATGTCGTTAATAAATAAATAAATACACTTACACAAGGTAAAACTATAAATCAATGTTATTAATCCAAACGCATTAACACCTACACACTGGTTTTAAAACCCCTGTGCACATAAAAAAAACATTCTCTAGTGCATGGGAAAGTCAGACCCGTGTGCATTGCATGGAAAGCGTGCATTGCATTATTATTATGTACAGGGTATAATGGCTAGGTTCAAAACAGAAATCAAATTATATATACAGTAGTCAACATTTGAAGTGGATCAAAAAAGTTACTCAGTTTTCTTAAAACAAGAATGGGTATTTTTCTTGTCTTAGGACAACTTTGATGAACCTTTTTGATCCACTTCAAATGTTGACTGTAGTTTGTGATATTAGCTCACTTTGCAGCAAAAGCATTCTCTAATACTTGAGGAATAAAAAACTTCTGTTGAAAAGTTATTCAAATGGTTAATTATTTATATGATTACATCACAGAGTCCAGTTTTCTTGTTTGATTGAAATTTCATAAAAGTAAGTAAATAATAGAAATGCAGTTCAACATTCTTTAAATGCAAACGTTTCTTCTGTATTTTATTTGTGTAGGTAAAGCATGTACTCCTATACTATACTTCTAACTACACGAAAAAAACTGGGACCAGGACCAGAACCGGTCAAACAGAAAACGTTCTCATTAGTGTTATGAAGTGCAACATCAAGTGTAGCTTTTGATAGGGAACTATACATGTCTAATGAGATTAAGATTTAAAATGAAAAAGGTCTAATAAAGTAACGCTTATTCACGTTTTAAAGGTCTAAATGACTTCAAGTCCCTGAACTCACTGATGTTAGCAGTTCGGGGGGTTTGTAATCAGGTGATAAAAACATTTTAAACAAGATAAATGTTGTTGCTTAACTTCACAATAAGTGTGCAATGAATCGCACAAAAACATTTTGTGCACAGAAACATTTTACAATATCTTTACAAATTTCAAATCAAGTTTACAATTGTGTTTTGGTTTTGTAAAGCTATTGTAAATAGGTGCATGATCACTGTGAATTGATGGTTAAACCTACATCACTAAGAGTTTTTTACTATAGGTCTGGAAAAAATTATAATTAATAAAAAATGTAATTGCTTTATGAAATTAAAAGCGGTTATATTTTAAGCTGTTATAGTAAATACTTTACCTCAACTGATGTTTGCTCTTCACACTGAAATTCAGTTGTGGCTGCTTCCACTGATTTTTATTGTCATCCACCCGTAGCTGTGACCAGCAGACATATGAAGCACTGCTGAAAAGTTTCACTTTCGTTTCCTTGTAAATGTGAGGCTTCATAGGAAGTAACTACTTTAAAATGCCTCACATTTATAGGAAAACGAAAGTGAATTCAAAGATATTTTCCAGCCTCTGTTCATAGCCTTTGAACTTAAATGGGTGAAGCAGTGGTTTAAATAGCTATAATGACTTAAGATTAAACTAAATGTAAACTGAATACAGTTTACTAAAGAAACATCAATTGCAGATAGCAATACAGTATCATACAACAGTAAACAAAGCATACAATGCCTATATAAAGTATTCATTCCCTTTCAGTTTTTTTACATTGTTGTTGCTGTGTCATGTAAACTACTATACATTTTTTTACATTAATCTAAACTCTATACAGCATAATGACAAAGCAAAAAACCAAACAGATTTGTGACCAAATGTTTTAAAAATGAAAAACTGAAATAGTTACATTGCATAAGTATTCATACCCTTTTCTGGGACACTTGTAATATATATATACACACACACACACACACACACACACACACACACACACACACATACACTGCCCTCCAAAAATTTGGAAACACTTGACAAAAATGTTGGTGCAAAACAACTGAGCGCCTGTGAGAGTGGAATTTGTAGTTGTAGATATTGGCCACACATGTGTATCAGTAAATCTGAAGTCCGAATTTGAAGTTGCAAATTTGTAGACCTTTTTATCTCTCCCGCAAACACAACACAACAGTTACACCTTCTTGAATCCTTTAGTGCAAGTGCACAAATTCAATTCTACAAATCACAAACTAAGATACTCGTGCACTCAAGTTTTTTGCTACTATTGCTGCAGTAAATATGGTGCAAAACACATTTACACACCTGCACCAAAAGACGTGCGTTCACAGAAAAGTTTTGCACATCCGTAAATCAACATGTGAATTCATGCAATGAGAGTTGAATGCTTGTCAAATATTTTCTCACAAATAAAAGCTTTTATTCTTGGATAATTTTCTAGCACAAACACAAGAACATAACTACAACTGCTTGAATCTTCTGCTGCGAGTCTGTGACACAAGTTCGCTCAATCTCTCATTTGCACCACATACCTGTGTGATGTTTGATGCAAAAGTGATTTGTGCATTTGCAAAGGGCGCCTAGTTTTTGCGCCCAGCAGGTGGCGCCCTATGACGTAAGGAAAAAAGTCCGCGAGCGAGCATCATGCTCCTTGCGTTCTTTTTCCAAAATCACTAATCGTAATACAGTATATTTGTTTAGTTTAAGTAAGAATAGGCCTATGCGGTAATGCTAACGGTCGAGCCCTTTAAAATAGAACGCAGGGCCAGTGTTTCCCTTGTATGTGGTGTAGTGATGGGAGAAACGAAGCTTTGAATCAATAGAACCAATTGCTTCGCAAAATGATTCAGGTTTTTGAAGCGTTTGAAACACCGCGTGCTGGCGCCACCTACTGGTGAAAATGTTGTAAAGCATTGAGATCTCAGGCCATTGAGAAACTCAATGACACATTATACAAAACAATGGGGTATATGCACACAGGGCGATTACGAACTTCCGCTAAAATCTCAGCCAGCTAAGCCACGTCCGCTCTCATAGAGCTGAGGTCATTTTTCACTAAGTGATAACAATGTGTTTAGTAAGAAAACGATGGTATTTCAGCGAAGCAACAGCACCACAGCTGAGCATTGCTATGTGCCTCTGTGATCATGTCTCCAGTAAGTGCAAAATTTTTCTTAGCTTCTTTTTATATTTGTGAATGTAGCTTGAAACGGGTAGCCTGAAGCACTTCTATTTGGTTGTTGATGTATGATGTAGTGTTTGAATAATTTGATTCACGTTGTTGATCGTAATCCTACATGCATAGTGAAGCAGTTGAGTGAAAAATGCCATTGTTCTCTATGGACGCTGTGTGCGCCAGAAGTAACGGAGCTGGCTGAGATTATTGCGGAAATACGTCATCGCTCCGTGTGCATATACCCCATCGCTAACATTTTCTTACAATTGTAAGGTTTTAAATCCATATGTTTCATTAAATATTAGTGCATGCATTTTGTGTTTTTAGTTTTAGTTTTGTTTTAGTTTTTTAGTATTTAATTATATTGAGCATTAACACAATTAACCATCACTTAAGAGGCCTAACCACAGCGTGTTTAAAGGTGCCATAGAATGGAAAACTGTATTTAACTAGGCATAGATGAAAAATAAGAGGTCTGTATATGGAAATGACATATCGTTTGTTTCGATTCTTTTCTCCCTCTTATGTAAATATCGTGCATGCAAAAGACCACTAAAAAAGATGCAAATCCCAACTCTGCTGGGTTGTTTTCTGACCATGCTGGGTAAATATTGGGCAGAACACACTGCTGGGTTTAAAATTACCCAATGCTGGGTTATTTCAATCCAACACTTTTTAGCGTGTACGCCCCCAGTATTTGTGTATTCCCGCCTATGTTCTAGGCCAGCCAGACATGCACGGCCGAATCATCAAACGTTCTGCATGTGACGTTATTGTAAAGAAACAAGTGAGGACAATAGCGAAAAAAAGCAGATCATGGTTATAAATGTTATGTTCACTTTCATTCCCTTCCTACAAAGAACTGTCAACAGGCATGGTTGATGTTTATCTATAACCGGATACCACAACAATTCAATCCAAAGTTGTTAGTTTGCTCTACCCATTTCACCACTGACAGTTTTTGGAACCTGGGACAATATCAAGCAAGCTTCGTTCAGCGTTTGATACTGAAGAAGGGGGAAATTCTGACTGTATTGCTATTACAACCCCTACCGCAAGCAGTAAGTATTGATTTGACCCACTTCTTATATTTCGGTTTAAACTGAAAGTTTGGCCTTCAAATGTTACACTTATTTGGTAAGGAATGAAAATGAAATCGGTTCAAACTGCTCAAACACTGCAGAATGTTTCTGAATATGAATCCTGTTTGTGAGTTGTCCAACAGATTCTGCTCTTTCACAGCCCTCTGATAATCAGAAAGACAGACTCCTAATATTAACAAAGATACATGTCATTTGTGCCTAAGGGCACGGGTGACATCATTTATCCAGGTATCTGCTCTTAACTTGGGAGATCAAACAGTTTTTAGAAAACTATTTATTTTTTGATTTCAATAAAGAAATTGGCAGTGCAGAGTAAATGATTGATTTAATTACTTTGAATTTACTGCTTATTTCAATTAAACAGGAAACATTAAAGCAAATAAAGAACAATTAACATGACAAATAGAGCTGAAGTGTAACATTTTGATCTTATAATGACAAAGTCATTCTCTGATTCATGTTAAGTACTGATAAAGACAGAAATGATTATAAAATGACTGATGTATACTGCCGCCCAAAGGCAAAGCGCAGTAACTACACATTTAGTCAAAATTGATTTAAGGCTTAAAATGGGCTTTGTGACATCTGTTCTGTCTTGTGACACAGTATGATTTAATTGTGTCGCGTTTCAGAGAAACGTGAGTGTCAAAATTGCAGTAACTACAAAATCCAAGTTAATACCAAAGCAAACCGCAGTAAGTGATGTTACTGTGTTCTAGCTTTGTTTTCCCGGCTTTGACACCGCAGATACTGTGGTCTGCCTTGGTAGCCTTGTCACGAAGGGGATTGTATGCGGTTTGCCCCGATCATAACACACAGAAACAACAAGACAACCATGGCACAATCCCGCGGCCAAATGATAGTTGAACTAGCGTTAAAACGCAAATATCCAAAGATGGGTAAGGAAGATAGCAAAATAATAACTTATAGTAAGGCAAATGACAGTTTTATAATCAGTTAACATTTAGCCAGCCGGTAGCTAATTTTACTCTACCTGCGCTGCTCCATTAAAGGGAATAAATATCCTCCGACAACGTAATGATAATCCGATTTCATCGCGTTGGTGTTTGTTGATTCGGACATCTCTCCACATTTCAGGAAGCTAATCCATTGTAGTTACAGGGTTACTGCTTCAAAAGTTAGCTGGGTCTGGTAAAGTTATATTGTTAGGCAAAGTTAGCTAAAAGTTAGCAGCGCCTAGTCAGAAAGTGACAACTTTAATGAAATGATGTATGGTCATATTAAAGGGATAGTTCAACCAAAAATTTAAATTCAAAAATGCTTTTTTGGGGGAGGGGGGGTTACTTACATTCTTCCTAATACCTTTCTTTGTGTTCAGCAGAACAAAGAAATTCATAGAGGTTTGGAATAACATGAGGGGGAGTAAATGATGACAGAATTTGTTTTTTATATTTTGTATAAAAAAATATATATTTTATACTTTGTGTTTTTTATATTTTCTCTTTAACTCTCTTTAACATATTCAAATGAAATAAACTAAATAATTGATAAGGCTACTAATTATAATACAATTGCATTCAATCATCATTCATCATAATACAATCATCATTCATGATTTATTGCAGGACATTATGAGGAAACTACTTCAAAAAATCCTAGAGCAGAAGCAGATAGTGAAGAGGAGAGGATGAGAAAACTACACCCCGGAGGAGTTGTTTGCCTCACTGGATGCAGATTTTCAGACAGGCAGTTACATTGAGGAGTTATATAATAATAATAATTGATACTTAATAATAATACTTGAAGCATGATTCTCAAGCACCTCGCGAGTCATTGTAGAAATCAGCCTAAATATGGAAACAATAACTGATGTCATCGCATATTTGGACATCTTCAGTTTAGCTCAATGCTTTGAGTGATCGTGGGACAACTGCACAGATGTATCTACTCGAGTATATACTTCTGTAACCATGATTCTATGGTAAAAGTGTGGTAACCATTGGCCTTCGGATATAGTACCAGCTAAGATAATATTTGTTTGGAAATGCTAACTGTAGATTACAGTATTGTTTTCCTGCTATGGTAGTAGATTATGTCCCAGAACTGAAAATTACTAACATGCTTACAAATATTTTTTGGTGTGTTTTACAGAACAAAGAAATGTATACAGGTTTAAAACAACCTGAGGGTGAGTAAATGATAATAGATTTTCATTTTTAGATGAACTGTTCCTTTAAATGGGGCTGCAATTTTTGTTTACATTATAAAAATATCATGTTTTACTGCTGACATGGTTAAAACTACAAAACACAATGTTCCAAATAAAACAACATTTCATTGTAAATGTACAATATATAGTAGAACATTCCTCCCTATATTATATCATAAAAACAAACGTAATAATTTGCAATTATTATTTCCCCCATTCCTGCTTTATTGTAAAATAAGATTTTAAAATATTACTTTTTGACTATAATTAGCCTATATAACATGAAGTTAACAATAATAATACAAGAAGACAAGAAGCTTCTTATAAACTAAAATATTTATGTTCTTCTCAGAAATAGTGATATAGCCTACTTTGGTATCACTTTAGTAGTACTTATCCATAATCAAATTGTATGTAATAACTTGTGTAGGCCTATAGGCTATTTACAAGACAAAACATTAAAGTCCGAGTAAAGTGACATTAAAATATGTGTTCTGAGTTTGTCACACTAAAGAAAAGTGTGTTATTAATCACCCAGCCAAATTTAAATGGAGAAAGAAACATCCAAGTAAATAAAATAAGTTATCAAAATCTTGGAAAAATAGTTAGGACTCTGCTGTCAAACGCTGGGGTCGTGTCCGTCGGCGCTACTTAAACCACGCCCACTCGTGGCCCGTCTCTCAACTGTAAAATATCGCTAATCTAAATGGATACTAACTTTACTAACGCTACATGTTATTTGAGTTATTGCAGAGTATTTTCAGTTCATCCATATATAGCATAATAATATCCTCATCTTAACTGCAAGCGTGGCCCATGGTTGCTTAGCAACGACAGACGCCAGAAGAGCGCAAACTCGTAGCGCTTGGGGGAAAAGGAGAAAACAGTGCGGCTCGCGTTTTACACGCAGTTTTAGACGCGAAAATGTGAATCTCCCCATAAGGGCCGTTCACATGTAGCGTCTAAAACCGCGCGGCAATGCGCATTAGCAGCGCGTATTAGCGCCGCATCTAACACGGTTGCTTAGCAACCTGTCCGTTGACGCTAATTGTTAGGGGCGGGGCCATGCATGCTCGGACGCTCCATTTCGTCATCCATTAACCGTTTTAGGCCCGCCCAGAAAATCCTAAACACAGAATTGGTGAAAAACCAATGTAACGGTTTAACTCCACAATTCATTACATAATAATTTTGAGTCTCTGTAACGTGTTTCAGCCAATATATTTCTAACATTTATGACATATCAAATGTGTTGATGTGATTGCAGGTTTATAGGTTTATGACGCTAAAACTCGTCAGTTTAAGCCAAAATAATTTTACAAAAATGCCAAAACATTGTATTTATAACATACCCAGCCTCGTCGCAAACAGAAAGAGTTTCGTTGCTTTCTTTCTCTTGTTTTTCTGAGATCAGACGTTGAAGATCAGACGTTGTGTGTCGCTCGTGTCTTGCTATGAGGTTGACGTTCGTAGTTTTGGTTGCTATAGTAACAGTTATAAACAAACACTGCTGAGACGTTTAAAAGTCGCTCATCATTTGCATGAAGTTGAACAAAAAGTTGAACTATTATAAGTAAAAAACAAAGAAAACGATCTGCAATCTGTTTATATCATAGATAGACTTTGGCGACATCTTCTGTAACAAACATGTCACGACAATATTATTATGAAATACCACAAAGCCATTTGTTTGCGGTACTTTACAATCTTGTGATAAATAATTAGATTCGTCATATTTTACATGTTATAAAAGTTTTTTTTAATAATATGTAACATGTTTTTTTTTTCAACAAATGAGTGCAATAATGATACATTTTTTAATAAAGAGGTGAAAGTCACGAGCGGGTGACGTCATCACTAGGGCGTGTTTGTTTTGGTCCAGCAGCAGTTACTCTAATACAAAACGCAGCTATTTTTGACAGAATTGTTTACATGAAGCTAATAATAATAATAAAGATAATTATTTCTTCATAAATATTGCTTTCTTTAGTGTCAATTAATTCCGCTGTTAATTCTGCTGAAATGTACTACACAGGCTGAAGGTTTAACTCAAAAATGGTGGTGTACTCTTGCTCCAAAACAGCTTACTTACCAAAAATGATGTTTCTGTATGATCAGTGCATTAAAGTCCTACAGAACAACATTGACTGGAAGGTTTCTGCCATCTAAAATAACTCTATTATGTACATATATCATCATTATTATCATCTTTACAGAGGATTACTGATCAAGTGTTTAGTTATTGTTTTTGATTGCATCATTGTTACCATTAGCACTGTTATAAAATGGTGCTGATCAAATCCAGTATAACCAGAATTAGATTATGAATTAGGTTTTTGTTACTCATGTTAATCACATTCAATCCAGCATTCGAGGTTTGGTTGTGCAGGCTGGGAGTCCAGCCATAGTCTAGTCTGGACAAGACAAGATCCTGGACTTGGTCTTGTGTAACATGCTCAGACAGAAAAGGTTTTATCGAAATTCTGCTGGTCAGATATGACTGACTGATGCTTTTGTATGAAACTTTCTGTCATTGTGTTGTGAGAGAAACACAATGTTGTGTTGTCTAAAGACAGAAGGAAGTTTAAGACATAAGTCATTGATATATTTGAGGTTTAATGTCAGAGAATGAAACCCAGATGATGTGCAGATGTGTTGATCTCTGGTGTGAGCGTCTCTTCACACTGTGACTGAAGATATTCACTCACTCACATCAATGTGTTTAGTGTCGACTTCCTCTTTCAGCATCAGGTTGGTTTGGTGTCTTTAGATGAAGTTCTTTAATGTTCAGTAAGTCTTTAAGTCAGAAATCACAAGTCTGATTGTTTAGTAACACAACATCACAATCCTCAACAAGTTTCATCTTAGCTATCATTCATGTCTGTAGCACAAACATTTTAAACAACAGATGTTTGATTTCTTATATCTTCACAGGTACATATATATTATTATCACAGCATCACCGTCAGTGTTTGTGTTCTGCTGGAATGTAAACAGTCTGCCAAGTGAACGAATAACAAAGTTATTGGTTTGGGAAAAAGGAGTCGACTCTGATTCACGATTTATTTTTTTACAAAATGAGTTGAGACAAATTAGAAATGAACAACTGCGCTTTTATTATTTCTCAAATGCTCCACATTTATTTTAATAAATCGAGTCGTTGTGTTCTGGTGCCGTCTGGTGGCCATTTCGACGAACTACAATCTAATAATATATTTAACACAAGGTTTGCGTTAAATCAACATGTTTTAATCAACAAAACATTAAAACAGGAAAAAAATATAACGAGTTAAAAAGGGCCAGTTTCACAGCAAACCTTGCATTAAATAGATTATTAGTTTGTAGTTCATCGAAATGGCCACCTGACGGCGCCAGAACACAACGACTCGATTTAATACGTTTATAAAGCTTTTTACTAACAAAAACAATACAAAAATGAGCGCTTACGAGCATTACTTCAGACTCAGTTTATCATTTTGAGAATATAATAAATACTGAGAAGAAAAACGGACGCGTCTGCCAAATGAATAAATGTAAATGTAACTAAATGTCTGATGAGTGTTACTTTAAAGAATTATGTTTCTGAATTGTGACATTTCAGGGTAAGAATTAAACTACAAAGAAAACATCTTAAGGCAAATAAATGTTATTTTTAAAAATGTTTATTTGTTTTAAACAAATGTGACACAACCTTCGGATTGAGACTCACGGTAACAATAGATGTTAATGGACCTTCACTGTTTAGAAACATCATTGGCATCATTTGCTATCTATGGAGGGCAGATGACTTTAAAGACAAGATGCTTCTTTAAAGCCCCAGAAAATGATCAAAAATTCTGTTTCAACACAAATAACTCAATATTATTATATCAATAAACTACTGTTTAATACACAGTTATCCACACATCTATCATCCAGTCATCCCTCATCTATCATCCTTCTATTATACATCAATACATATGAATAGATTTATGAGAAAATGTTGCACAATTATAAGAAAACAATCATAGATCTAATTGTCAATTACTTTAGTTGATATTGTCATTTCAGTTTTCATTTCCATTAATGAGACAGACATTTCTCATCTTCCATCACTTTCACCATCATACATTTACATGTATTCATTTAGCAGACGCTTTTATCCAAAGTGACATGAGAATAATACAAGTAGTGCTAACATCAGTAACACTATATACTTTAAGCTTCATATACACTGTAAAAAGCGAACAGTTGGATCAACTTAATTAAATTACTTCAATTGGTAACACCTAAAAAAATTAAGTTTTTTCAACTTATTTTTTTGCTTTTGACTAACTTAATGTCACATGGTCAGTTCCACTCACGTTATTTAAGTTCATTCAATCCTAATATTTACATTAGCCTAACATAATTTTACTGCACTCCAACTTAAATGTATTAGTTCTTTCTAAAGTATTTTTTTATATTACAAATTTGAATTTCATACTTAATATTGCTTAAAATATATATTTTTTTATCATTTGTGAATGATTTTTCCTGAAAAGACTCAAGCTGCTTTGACAATATTTATTATCATGTATTCAAAACATACACAATGACAGTATTCGAGAAGAGTTTTCTCTGCAAATGTAAACACATTTAACTTAAACATAAAACAATAACTTAAAACATGAACAACATGCAATTTCATTGGCTCCATTTCATCTGTAATGTACAAAATAATTTTTTTGAGAGCAAAATACCTTGTACTGCACCAAACGCTACGTTTAAAACACAGCTTTTAAAATATTCATTAATATATTACAAAAACATCATTACATACTCTTTATAACATCACAGTAAGTGTCACATGGAATCAATCCATATATTCTTGAATAGAACCATAAACATCATGAAAATTACTTTAAAACAGCTTGGTTTAAACCCTTAAACAATACAACTGGGCATCTCAGAAAATCAGACATTCGTTGTAATCTACAAAAAAAAATTGAATTTTGGGTGACATCTTGTGTTGATCAAGTTGCAAGAAAAGTTTTTGGAAGACCTCGAAAGTAAATCGAAGGGGTTTTGGATAAACCAAGTTAATTATATACATAAAACCCATGAGAAGGGCACAAGCCGATGTGACCGAAGTCACTTGATTCAGAACTTTAACACCCTCAATCACAATGCCTATGTCATCAGGCGGTTGAAGAAGTTCTCCTCCTTCTCCTCTTCAGAATAATGAACACTGCCATGGTGAGCTGCACAATGTCACCTTCACAATCATCCGCCTGGTCAACCTAAGGTAGTGAAAAAAATCCAATCATTACCATGGCATTGCCTTTTGCCAGCATAACTAAAAAATACACAAATTTTTTTTTCTTTCTAAAAATAAAGAAAAATATGCCCAACATTCCACTTACGATGTACTCTTTGATTAGGTCTTCGGGATTCTCCCCCAGGAAAAAAATAAGAGCCTTCAGAACACAATCTCTCCTGGTGTGAATGTTTCCAGTCTGTGATAAAACAATTGGAATTACTTTTTTATTTTTAAACATTTTTGCAGATAGCAAAGAACAAGAAAAAAACAAGTAAAATAAGTTGTCTCAATAACTGGACAGAAAATTAGGCAATGTATCTGAATCAGTCATTGGTTGCATTTATAATTTCGCCTGAAAATACTACCTGCAAACTAGTCACTTTTTCACAAAATTCTCTTTTTTAAATCAAAATATGCAGTTTTTGTGATTGAAACACGCAATTCATTTGCAATAGTGTAGGAAGCAATGTATATGGTTTTTTAAAGACAACGCGTTTTTCCTGTAAGTTACTTTCACTCAGTTTTTTTATAAAAATAGCTAAATAACTAAAAAAAAAAAAAATTCTGGTTCTTTACTTTGAACCAGAGGTGCAGACGGTGTGAATTGCTGACGGAGAATGGAAACCAGTTCTGCATATAACCACGGAGAGACAGAAGGTAAAATTATAACAGTTTATTGCAGGACAACAGAGGACTCCACTGCAACGTGACAGGTAGGTATGACTGGTGAGTATAATCAAGACTTAAACAATATAAACATCCACAGGTAGGTATTACAGGTATGCTTAATTTTCTCCTCTTGATCAGATTGCTTTCGGTCTACACCAAACCTTTTAATCCAATCTAAATTTCAATCGTGTCAGCCTGAATCAGACTGATTAAGGTGTTTACATGAATGTTTTTTAGTCCGATTAAGCTATTGATCCGATAAAAATGAGATTATTTGGTTGCATGTAAACGTGGCGACTGACAGGTGGCGGTGAGGTGAGAATATGAAGAGTCCAGATAGATGGGGAACAGGTGTGGGTGTAATCAATAGTCCAGTGAGTGAGAGCATGAGTAGCTGGACAGGAGCTCTGGTGCAGGGGGGTGGTCAGGTGGGGAACATGGTTCGCGACACTGTGTTGATAAGTTTTAAAGACTAAATAAGCTTGTCTATTTGATAGTAATGTGAAACACACGCACCTCATCAAAAATGTGCATAAGTGCAGCAGTCTTCTCACGGGTTGCTCCTCCTCTTGAACGGATCACTCTGAAAATGTCCTGTTATCACGAAACAATCAAAGCTTCAGGTCCTAAAGGAAAAAAGTTAGAGTATTTTTAAGTGGTCAAAAATGTGTTTGCTATAGGTCAAATAATTAATTAATTAGTCAGAGCATTACGCAGTGTTTCCCACAAGAATTTGATAGACTGTGTTTGTATATTCGTGACGTCATCACGTCGAACTTACGTTTACTCTCTAAACGGTTTCATATAGTACTGCACAGTATTTTATTATTTTAATACAACTAAACTCTTAATAGTCAAACATTACTTAACAAACCGTTACCCTTAACGTTAAAAAGTAAGAATCCTTTCAGGCTCAATCATTTAATCCCGCTCCTCACGCGCCTCCCGCCCGTCCCTCTCCTCACGCGCCTCCCGCCCGTCCCTCTCCTCACGCGCCTCCCGCCCGTCCCTCTCCTCACGCGCCTCCCGCCCGTCCCTCTCCTCACGCGCCTCCCGCGCGCACATTTCAAATGTCTCCCTCTGCACTTATATAACTTAATACACGTCAAATGAGCCATATACTTTAATTTAAACGCGTCATCTCAATGTCTAAAAATATATTTTTACAAAACAAACGAGTAAATGTAACATTTTGTATATTTAGAGTCGTAACGTGACGCTAACCTGCATAAAGGGCCATTCACACGGTACGCGGTAAGCGGTGGAATTGCCGCGCGGCAGCCGCCTTTCTCTCTAGAGGGAGCGCTTTGTGCAGTCCAGCCGGTACTCGCGTCGCGGTGTCAGGGTGGACGTTTCCATGGTTACAATCGACAAGGTCACATTTGTAATTGCTAAAAACAAAATAAAACAAATAAAAATCTATGTTTTTGTCATTATTAGTTTAATTTCACTTCCTGTTAATTATTTTATTATTTGATTTAAAAAAAATTCGTTTGGCCCAACTATTGCTTTATTGATTTGCCTGTGCGTCATCACATTATTTGCTGATTTTGTATAAAGTAAACCAAGTAGGCTAAACAATGCTACCCAGGCGCAGGATTTTGCAAGAAATGCAAAATATTCTTATTTGTGTGCTCATGCGCAAAATCAGAAAGAGGAAGAGGACAAGATGGGTACATGAGATACTTCTTAAGAGAGAAGAGAAAGGGGAATATCATCATTTGGTACAAGAACTTTACAATGACCCCTCCAGGTTTAAGAACTACTTCAGGCTTACTCCAGAGCTTTTTGATCTACTTCATGAGAAAGTGTCCACAAGAATCACAAAAACAGAAACCAACATGAGAAAGCCCATCAGTTCAAAGGAGCGCCTTTCCATTTGTCTGAGGTAAGGAACTTTTTATGTGATAACATTTCAAATGAATAAAATAAATGTAGGCTAACACATGTTAAATTGAATTAAATCATTTTTTAATTTTAATATTCAAAATGAACAATGTTTTTGTGCATGTTTGCATAAGAAAAAGTTGAAATAAGAAACAAATTCATAACAGGTCAGATAACAAAGTTAACCATAAACTAAAACATTAGTTTGGCAACTAACAGAGGTTCAACACCGGTTTCAAGTTAATTCAGCTCCTTAAACTGAAGGTCATGCAAAGTCTGCATGATTTCAATGCGGGCTGTAGATTTTTGTTTCTCACTCAGTTTCTTAAAAATTGGTGCAAGACTCATTAGGAACAACTCATCATCATTACCACTTTCTTTAAGCTGCTTCGAGATTTCATCCACCTTTTCAAGTACAAGTGACTCAAATTTATTTTCCTGTTGTCTCTTTCTTTTTCCTGTAACCATGATGAACTTTGCTTAGGGATATTTGAGCTGTTCTCTCTTTCATTCTCAGCAAGTGAATCCTCTCCTGTTGTACTGAGATCACCGAATTCCTGTTCTGTCTGCACTGTGACTGGCTCAAGTGTCAGAATGACTTCCTGTTCTCCTTCACTTAATGCCATGTTACTGCTTGTCTGTCTTTCTCTTACATGGGGCTCAAGGAATGTCATAATATGGAAGTATTTCCAGGCCTTCTGACTGTCTGCTCCTGACCCACTCCTCTTGTCTTTTATGGCTCTCCTCTCTTTTATATATTTGTCCCTGAGGTTCTTCCATTTTTTCCTCACTTCCTCAACTATCCAGAGGAAATAACAGTTAATAAAGAACAAAGTAAGGCCATAAAACAAGTGAAATTTAAAAGGCTAGTTCACCCAAGAATAAATATTTTTTTATCATTTACTCGTCCTCAGATTGTTCAAAATCTGTATACATTTCTCTGTTTTGCTAAATACAAAGGAAGTTGTTTAAAAGAATGTCAGTAACCAAACAGATGTCATCTCCAATTGACTTCTCTTAGTATTCATTTTCACTACTATGGCAGTGAATAGGAGATGAGATCTGTTTGGTTACTGACATTCTTTAAAATAGCTTCCTCTGGGTTTTAGCAGAACAGAGAAATGTATACAGATTTTGAACTAAATGATAAAAAAAAATTCATTTTTGGGTGAACCATGCTTTTCAGCTATTAATATAAACAATATTTCATTGTCAAATTGATTTGTAAAGTACTTTTCACTAAACACATTGTTTTAAAAGAACTTTACAGAAAATCATAATGTTTGTGTTTATAGAACATTAATGTCTTATGGTTTCTTGATATTCAATATTGTGCCTTATTTTTTTAACACAGGTTTCTGGCAACTGGTGACTCTTTTGTGAGCATAGCTTATAGCTACAGAGTGGGAATATCGACGGTAGCAACAATTGTGGATGAAGTCATCAAGGTGATCTGGGACGTGTTGGTGAATGACTACATGCCAATACCAACAACACAAGATTGGGTGGAAATAGCTAATGGGTTTCAGCAGAAGTGGAATTTCCCCAACTGCATCGGAGCTATTGATGGTAAACATGTGGTGTTACAAGCTCCACCTTCCTCTGGATCGCTGTACTACAATTATAAGGGCACACACTCCATTGTCCTTCTAGCATTAGTTGATGCTCATTATAAGTTTCGTGTTATTGATGTTGGGGCATTCGGAAGAAACAGTGATGGAGGTGTGTTTTCTAGTTCCACTCTGGGAAAAAAACTGAAAGAGGAAAAGCTTGGCATCCCAATGGATACATCAATACCAGATGCAGAAATCTTGGGACCTATGCCCTATGTTTTTGTCGGAGATGAAGCTTTCCCACTTCAAAAAAATCTGATGAGGCCCTTTCCAGGACAGCATGTCACAAAAGAGAAGAGGGTTTACAACTACCGTTTGTCTCGGGCAAGAAGAGTAGTGGAGAATGCTTTTGGCATACTCTCCACTCGGTGGCGAGTGTACAGGCGGGCCATGGCTGTTACACCAGACAAAGCAGAGGCAATTGTGAAAGCCACGTGTATTCTGCACAATTTTCTAAGGGTTCATGACAACAAACATGAAGAAGTGCATGCAGAAATAAGCTCTCCATGTGACTCCCATGTGTCTTTGCAGCCAGTATCAAGAATGGGAGCCAACAGCAGCAGCAGACTTGCATTGTCTATCAGGGAAAAATTCTGCACCTATTTCAACTCACCTCATGGAGAAGTTCCCTGGCAAAACACCATTATATGAACTAAACATAATCAACTATACACAGATATTAAAATAACTACGCAAAACAATGTGTATATATAGTCATTTAATTAGCTAATAAAAGTTGTAAGTTGTAATAATAAAAAGAATAATACATCTTTTTCACTTTTTAGTGTCTTGTGCCTTAATGGATGTACCTACATTTTTCCTATGCATTTAATTTAACCAGGCATGCACAATGTTTTATTTGTTATTTATCTAGCTAGCATTCATATCAGACACAGATAAAAACTATAATACTACTAATATGACATTGTGCACATATTTGTATGTTTACCTGGCAACCCAACTCTTGCACTCACAATCTCCCACGCTCTTGCTTTTTTATTTATATCTCTGTATGTGATATCGTACAGCTCCGGGAAATCAATAACAGATAAAATTATATTTTCCTCCATCTTTTCAACGTTCGGCTATAAGCTGAGTAAAACGCTCTATGATTGGCTGGTAATAATCTGTTCAATGATTGGTTAAAGCCGACGCGGCTGCCGCTGCCGCTCTCAAGAAGATAACATATTTTTATCTTCAGCGGCGCCTGCCGCAAAGAGCCGTGTCCGTGGAAGCGGCAGGATTTTGGGTGCACGCGCACCGCCTCCGCTCCGCCAACGAAACCGCCCGCGTTTTGCCGCTTACCGCGTGCTTCCCCTTGAAAATGAACTAGAGAGTCGCGACTGCCGCGTACCGTGTGAATGGCCCTTAATGCAAACGTGAGGTCGAGCAAATATATTTGCAAAAATATTGAAGTATTCGCGATTTTGTCGACATTTACGCTGACAAACAACTACAACACACATTCAAACATTACATTACATACATTATTAAACATATTATGAATTTAAACAAACATTCAACTTACTTTTTTATCCGCGTCCGGGAGAAAAGAAAATGGCTGCTGACCAGAAATCTCAAGAGGACCAATTCATGCGTCATGACGTCAGAAAAACGTATGACGCGGGATCATTAAAGTGAAATTTTACGTTGGCTCAAAGTGAGATATTTTAGTGGTAGTGAATTTCTACGTGTTAAAGTTGAAAGAATGTACAATATTGAGTTACAATTTGCAAAGCAGAAAGACAAAGTGATTAGACTCAAATAGTTATAGTAATCCAACATAGACCCACATTCACTTTTTACAGTGTATAATTAATCATCCAAAATATGAATATATCTGAATATTACAATTAATATTAGTTTACCTGCAAATATTAAACTGTATTTTCTGTAAATAAGCAGAGGCTTCATGGACATCATTCAAGACTGAAAGACACATTAATGTTTATTGACATGAGCTTCAAGAGAGTCGACTGCTCCATACGCTGTTGACTCACTCTCGCTGTAATGTGACGTCATCCTCCTGTCGGTTCTTGCGGCGCCGCATCAAGTCGAACAACTTCTTCACTTTTATGTTCATGTCTAGTCTTTGCTCAAAATTTAAAGGGACAGTTAACCTTAAATGAAAACCGCCTTTGAAACTGTATTGTTATATTTTTTTTTATTTGTGCCTTAATTGTGTTGTTGTTGTTGTAATGGACTAAATTACAACTTATTTCTACGAGTATTTAATAATTTTGTAATAAATGAATCCCAATAAATCTAAACGCTGGAGTTACACTGTTTTGTGGAGGAATTGACAGACAATGACGTCACTGATTGACGCAGATCCTCATTTTCACCTCAAGTTAACGGGAAGATTTCTTTGATTTATGATTGTTGTAACTTGTACCAAATGTGCTTATACTGAATTGAAAAGTTACTAGAATTATTATAATTCTGATATGTGACTTTTTTATCTTACAAATTCTGATAATTTAAAACTTTCATTATTATTTTCATTAAATGTTACTGACAAAAATTATGACCATTTTGTCATGAATATGATAAAAATATGAATCAATAAATACACTATATTTGTCTAAAGAAACTAAAGAGAAAACATAAATATATTTGAAAATGTAATAACTAATGCATTTTTAATATTGAATATTATCTGTATTTTCGGATTTCGTCCACAAGGTGGCGTCATTATTCAAGTTGAATTTTGAAATCTGTTTTATATCTTAAACATTTCAATTTGTTTATGATTTACTCATTTTTGGAGTTTTTTCCTCTGTCTTCCATTACTACTAATGAACCAACTGAATTGCGCTGATACCCAGTTTAATTCAAATGTTTTTAATCAGCCAATGAGATTTGTTTTAACATTCAGTGAAATTGGCCAGACATGTTCATTGGTCCTTTGGAAGTGACGTCATGTCACATCAATTACCACAATGCACAGCACCTTGACCTGGGCCTGAGAGAAATAATCAGTGGAAGAAAATGGAGGAACACGATTCAGCTGCGAATAAGTTCAAAATCATACCTTAGCGAATTCTTTTCTTGTAGTAGAATGAGTAAGAGGTATTCTTTGTCTCCCACTCACCAAGAAAAATATCTGCCTTCAAAAGTTCTCTGTTAAACTTAAAGAAGCATATTGAGATTTTTTTATTTACTTTTTTGCGCATATTTTGACGTTGACTGGCAAGCCGTGTATCTGTGTATGTTTCGTGTATCTGTGTATGTTTCGTGTGTCTGTGTATGTAGGCCTATGTTCGCTATTGCATGCGATTGCTGATATTAGCCTTGTTATGAAATGTTAGGAATGCATAATTGTCTGGAAATTATTTGCTACGGTAACGGTGTGCAATCTTTAACTGTTGTTGAGGGTTTTGGTTCGGCAACTTCGACGTCCAATAACGTTTGAATCATCATTATTGACCTGCGATCTCACTGTGGTTGAATTAATGCGCAAGAAAATATATTCGTGAATTGCTCGCCCAAGTGGGCAAATGTGTTTCTGCAACAAGATCTGTCTTTACCTAAAATCACATTGTATTTGGTGCAAAACTAATGCAACTAAATCCTTACAAATCACTAATGTTACTGAATCAATACACTCTGCCTTACAACTCTGTGGTTTTTGTCAATAAGAAATATACATTCATGATTAATAGTCACTAAATTATATTGCATCTCTAAAATCAACATGTTTTTAACATTATAAAATGTGCAGTTGGATACAAATGTCTCTGTCTCAAAAGTTTTTATTAATGCTTTAATCAGAGAGTGCATTTAAGTTACATTTATATTGCATACCAGTATAAAGACATGTTTTTTGTCTATATTTATTTGTTTTTTCTTTTTGTTTCACAGAAAATGTACTTTATTTTAACAGCTTTATTTTCAACCACATGATGGACGACTCTGTGCCCCAACCTCAGAAAATGTCAAGCTAGCAGCTAACAAGGAACAACAGGTCGATTTGGAACTTGAGGTCCCCGTTACTACTAGAGGGACAGTTGAATTGTGACAGAATGACAGCAAGACATCTAATCACAGGAACAACAGAAAGATATTCATTATATGACAACAAAAAAAATCAGAAACCTTAAGAACAGAAGTGAACTCAGCAGTTGCTGAGCAGTTCAGTCGTGAACTTTAATATGTACATTGTGCTAAATAAATGAAGCGCACTTTAAACAGACTGTAAAGGTGTTGATTGATCTGCATAATGACAAAGTCAACCAAAGTTTTAAGGTGCTGCGCACTGCTTTTGTTTATTTGCGTTCGGCAAAGACCGCTATGGTCCTGTGACAAACTTCACTTCAGCTGTGGCTCTGGAATAACTTCTCAGTTATTTTCCGTGATAGCTGAGGTTTACAAGACGTGGGTAGGCTATTGGAATTTGGCAGTGTTATAGAGCATTATGTGTGAGTGAATGTGTACAATTATGCTTATTTAACGACTTCTGTCCTACAGTTGCTGTTTGGCGATGTGATAGTCCTAGTTATCAATTTATTCTCCTCTATATACGAGGTTTCTCACATCTTGGTAAGTCACTCATGACAACTGTCCAGTCTTTATAACTTTCAAAGAAAATTATGTAATTGTAATTTATTTGTAGTGATGAGTTCATGCTATAACTGCTGCTTGGTGATATGATATCTTCAGTGTCAAAGAATTGTGAAGGTAGGGAATGCTTGTAATTTTTAATTATGAAAATATATATTATTAGTGTTTTATATGTGCAAAGTTGTAATGGTGCATAATTGTGTTTTAACAGAGTCATTTGGAAGTCATTTGCTTGACCACTGTTTTTCCAGTAGATTATATTTTCTTTTGGTTGCTGTATTAGTTGTATGTGTTTTTCTTTATTAACATTATTAGTTTGTATGGTATGTTTCTTTGTTTATTTGTATCATTTTATGTTTTCTTTCTTGATTTGGGAGTGTAGCAGGGCAGAAGATTGTATTTCTTCTCTTAGCCACTAGAGGGTGGTGTGCTGTGGGGAAACGCAATTAGTGGATGTGTTGGTAATTTAAGCTTTAGATGGTATGTTTGCTGTAACTTGATTTTGGATAAATCAAAAAACAGTTCCGCTGTCCCTGTTTGTTTCTATATCCCATATGTATCTTTTGTTTATTGTTTCTTAATTTTTTGTAGTCTTTGTGTCATTATTTAATAAACCAAATGGAAATTTTTTTGTACCACCACTAAGCCTCATTCAGTTGATCACCTTGAGCGGGCCCATTGCTAGTTGGACTCCTGTAGGCCCCGTAACATACATTAAAAAAATCCTACTTGTCCTATAGATGGTCGAGGTTTAAAGCGAGCAGATTTTTATCTTTATACACAATAATAATGTGTGTCGTTTCCTCACTAGAGAAGCGTTCAGTCTCTTGCAAACTCTGCGTGTAAGTGCAAATATTACAGCGCAACTGTCTCTTAAAGGCAATGAAAGATGAGACTCTGTACGGTGTTACTGCACGTTTTGCCAAAAACACACCCATTACTCATTAAGAAAGAAGTGACAACATGTTTAGATCATGCGCCCGGGCGCACCGACCGTTGTCCCATGTTAAACTAGCAAAAGAGGATTTGAACGCCCTAAACGCACTTGCGCTTTAGACCATGTGCTTCGATCGTTAAAATAGAGCCTCCTGTGTTTGTGTCAACACACAGTATATTGTGTATTAAATCATCTGAAGCAGATGGCATGATACATTAAGAAAGAAAACCAAAAATATATTATAATGTCAATCAAATGTAAAACTGGTTACACTTAAACAATTAGATTACAAAACTTATGATTGAACACTGTTGTTACACTCTTAAAAATAACTTTCTGTTTCACAAAAGGTTCTTTGTGATGAAAAAAGGTTCTTCAGATTATAAAAAAGTAAGAAAGAGATGGTTCTTTAAAGAACCTTAGGCTGAATGGGTCTTTGTGGAACCAAAAAAGGTTCTTCTATGGCATCACTGCGAAGAACCTTTTAAGCGCCTTTATTTTTAAGAGTGTATAGTCAGTGTTGGGGAGTAACTAGTTACATGTAACGGCGTTTCGTAATTTAATTACAAAATAAAAGTAACTGTAAATCGTTACAGTTACTGTAAAAAATATGTAATTAAAATTACAGTTACTTATGAAATTGTTATTGATTACAAAATGTGTTACATATATTTACATTTATGCATTTGACAGACGCTTTTATCCAAAGCGACTTACATTACATTATACTACACATTTGTTTCTAAGCAAGTGGGGGGGCACCTCAGCCGTTACCTGCCGGCCCTAAGAATCAAACTGGTGACTTTCTGGTCATGAGTCCGACTCGCTAGCCACTGGGCCACGACTGCCCTGCATATGAATATTTTCTGCCTCCATGCAAGGCTGTTTAGTAAAGTGATCCTTTGATTAGTTCTTGTTTGAATTATATATGTCTGCCAATAATAAGTCCACACACTGATGCTGAAACTACAACCAGTCTGAGAGTTGCCACCATGGTAAGTGATAAAAATGCGTTCCACTGCAATTTAAAAATAATTTCATACAGAAATATAACAGTCCAGTGCAAAATATCTTTGCTATTAAAATTCTTTCCACATCAAAGGCTTCAATGCCGAACCTAAGAAAGTGTTTGCATGTATGTAACTTAATCTCTCTTTATTTAATTATCTTTATTTAAAGGTTGAGTAGTTTATTTGGAAAGGCGCTAACTTAAGCCTGCTAGCACTTAAATTATAATCCCACCCTCTATGCGATTCGCCGTCCAAAGCCAAACACATGAACGCACACAGACCAGAAGGGCAGTCGTGGCCCAGTGGTTAGAGAGTTGGACTCAGGACCAGAAGGTTGCTGGTTCGATTCTCAGGGCTGGTGGGTAACAGCTGAGGTGCCCTTGAGCAAGACACCAAACCCCCACTTGCTTACTATACAAAATGTACAAATGTACAGTACAATGTAATGTAAATCGCTTTGGATAAAAGCGTCTGCCAAATGCGTAAATGTAGAAGGCCTGTTGGATTCTCAAAGCATGTACATACCTCTCCAAAAGAAAAAGATCTTCTTTCAGACCCTATTTAATGAAAGGATACATTTTCTTTTGCCAGTATGGCTGCTCAGTATGATGCCCTTCTGTCAACACCTCAACATTAAATAATTTAAAAATAAGTTTGTGCATACCATAAAAAATATTTTTATACAGAAACGTCATAACAAATTAAACACATTATGTTACATTCATTTCAAGTGGCACAAAATTGTATTGCTCTTAACCCTTTCCCACATAGAGGTCACTACTTAAATGGTCTTTAATAAAAAAAATAAAAAAACAACCAATACCAAGAAACCAAAATGTCTACAGTAAATGAATTCTCAATCATATTTGATGCAGATGAAGTTGAGTTGTTTAGATGCAGGAAGGTTGATCCAGTGATGATTTCCTCTAGACTGAACCGCTCCAGATCTCACTTCATGCTCACAGTCATCCACTGCTGTTTCATTCCCCGGAGCCCAAATCTCATAACACACGATCTCTCCATTCACCCAGAACCAGATCCCAACAACACAAGAGTGACGTAACCCCAACCACACCTCAGCAGTCGAGGCCTCATGAAGAACTTTAGTCACCATGAGCTGAATCTCCTCTGAATCAACTGAAACCAGATCCACATGATTCTCTCTGCAGTATCTCAGAGCTTCAGTCCAGCTCAGATTCTTCTGGATTAATATCAGCTTATCTGAACACACAACAAATCACAAACACCAAAAACTCATAATGAACATAATGAAGAAACTTCTGTCATCAAACACACACATTGACTTTTATTGACTCACCTTCATGACACACAAAAGTCTCAGAGTAACTGCAATTTGCATCATTCCATTGACCTTGAGCACTCATTCTGACCTCTGTACAGACACCTGTAGGAGAATCACCATTGTTCGGTTCACCAGACATCCAGTATCTGAAGTCAGAGTCAGTGTTATCTGACCACTCGAACGAGTCTCTGAACAGACCAATCCAGACAGATATCTCAGTATTATTAATGATGTTCTGGATCAGTTGATTCTCAGTCTGGTTCCTCACACTGGTCAGATCAGTATGATGAGAACTCTGAGATTCATTCCACATTTTATTAGAAGTCTCAATAATGTATGTTTTACTGCTGGCTGTTGAAGAAAATAAACATCTCATGGTTTTCATTCATTCTTATTACACTGAATGTTTTGACCTAACTAGACACACATGAGTAGTTCACAGAAGAGTGAATGTGTCAAACATAAACTCATAAACATGTTATATCTGTTTTTTTGTTGTTGTGATGTTTATCATTGTTGTCTTATGATCATGTTTTGTTGAGTGAAGGTTTGCTGTCACTCACCTTTGTAGCAGATGAATCTCATTTTCTCATCACACTTCTGCTGATGCCATGTTCCATTTCTCATAACAGCACAATTATTTCTGTTATTTGATGATTCAGTTTCCCAGTTCAGATAGTTCACAGGATCACACAGAGACCATTTCCATTTATAAACACCTGTATTATTCAGTCCAATCCAGACGTTCACCTGATTATTATTCACAGTGTTCATCAGCTGGTTCATGTCATTCATGTTGTTGACTGTGGCCAGATCTGTGTAGTTCTCTCTGCAGTATCTCTGAGCTTCAGTCCAGTTCTTCTTCATGTTTATATAGTGATAGCGGCGCTGAATACATTCACATAATGAACAGAGAGCTATGAAAGAGAGAGTTTCAGTCTTTATTAAAACACAGAGAATCAGTTCTCATGACATTATAAATCAAATATAAAACCAGAAACACAAACTCACCAATGACAAGAAGACTAACATATAGAGTCTGAGCCATTTCTGAGAAACAAACATATATCACATATCAATTTAATTACATTTTATTTTTTTAGCAAATTAAAAAAAAATTATTGTTGCAAAGCAGCTTTACAGAAAATATTCCAATTTAAAATGTCACACTCATTAGTTTAACATGACTGTTAAACATATAAAAACTAGATGATATATTACATACTGCATGAATAAAAGGAAAACCTGGATTTTCACTAAAATGTATGTTTGTTGTACTGTAATAAAAATACACTAACTAAAAATCTAAAACACAGGTCCTCAACTCCAGACCTCTTGATTCACTTCCTTCAGAGTTTAACTCCAACTCTAATCGAACACACCTGAACAAATTTATCAAGTTTGCGATTACTGGAGGCTGTGTTGGTGTTGTGTCATATCCATACTTGCCAACATTGCTGTTATGGCCATTAATCTCCCGTTTTATTATTTCTGGTGTGAAACTCCTGTAACGGACATATGGGATCCCCAGAATGTGATTGTGGGTCTCAAATGCTGACAGGTATGATCATATCATTATACACCACACAACTATACAGTGGCAAGAAAAAGTAAGTGAACCATTGTCATTTTCCTGGTTTTCTGCATGAATTGGTCATGAAATGTGATGTGATCTTCACCAAAGTCACAAATATCAATGAACACAATATTTCTAAACTGATAAAACACAAACAGTCCTGATCTTTTATGTCTTTATTGAACACACCCATTAAACATACAAAGTGATGGTGGAAAAAGTAAGTGAACTACTAGGCTTCTGGTGTCACTAAATGCCAGTTGGAGTCGAATGTTAGCAAACCATGAGTCCAATCAATGAAAGAATAATAAAGATGTCGTTTAGAGTTAAATTGACCTTTATAAAAATCCAAACACTGTCAGTGTGCTATTCACAAGCAGCATTAGTTAATGTGAGCCATGCCTTGCAAAAAAAAATGCAGAAGACCTACGATCAAAAGTTGTTGATATGCATGTAACTGGAAAAGGTTACAGAGTTATTTCAAAGACTTTAGATATTCATCAGTCCACAGTTAGACAAAATGGAGACAATATGGTACTGTGGCTACTCTCCATAGAAGTGGGCGCCTAGCCAAGATGACTCCAAAAGCACAAGGCAGAATAACCAATGAGGTGATAAAGAACCCTAGAGTAACAGCTAAAAACTTATAGGATTCATTAAGACATGTTTTTATCTCTGTTCATGAGTTCACCATATGTCATATATTGAACAGGCATGGTATCAATGGAAGGGGCACCATGAAGGAAGTCATTGCTCTCCAAACAAAACATTGCAGCATGCTTAAAGTTTGTCAAAGACCACATTGACACTCCAAAACACTACTGGGAAAATATCTTGTGGACAAATGAAACAAAAATAGAATACCAGCAGTGCTATGTATGGTGTTTAAAGAATACAGTGTACTAACTTGAAAACATCAACCCAACAGTAAAGTATGGTGGAGGGAACATCATGATTTGGGGCTGCTTTACTGCCTCTGGACCTGGACCACTTGCCATTGTAGAGAAGAAAAGTATTTCCCATGTTTATAAGAACATTCTACAGGATAATCTCAAAGTGTCTGTCCACAAGCTGAAGCAGGATAATGACCCTAAATATTGAATACTAAATAAATACTAAAATGAACCTATAAACCATTTGCCTGACCAAACTGTACCATAGAATTTTGACCCAGCAAACACATTTACGTTGTGACAACGTTGGTGCCACATTCTATTTTTACTCTAGCAACGTTGCACTTCTACGTGCTTACCACATTGTTGCAATGTTGTTCTGCAACATCCAGGAACTGTGAGAGGACATTCAGACCACTTTCGTTAATCCTTCATTCCATATCCACTGTATAGCCCATCATTTTTACGTTATACCCGCAAATAAATACAGGACTATGTAACGTCTTACGTAAACTTCGGAAAACAACAATGTAATACATGGTTATACAAATCAATTTTATTTTTATTGACGTTTCATTCAAACAATTCAAATAATTAGCAACACTTATTATAGACAAGTTGTAAAATAAAAACAAGAACTATTCGTCACTTACAGAAATTTAATGAAATGAAATTTGTATCAGATGTTCCATAAAACGTTTAAAATGAATAAATCAATTTCAATATGGATATCTGAATACTGACAGAAATCTGACTAGAAACCCATTTTATAGTCACGATTACAATTACTAAATTCTTTATGATTGTCCACAAGGTGATGAGTCCAATCAAGATGGCCGGGTGTGAGTGCGGTGCATGATGGGAATTGAAGTCTTTTTAAATTAAAGGTCCAAGAACACTAAAACCACACAGGGGCAGAACAGGAGTGTTACAATATGAACATATTATCTATATTAGATATCCGAGGCTGTTAAGGATCCATTCGTCATAGCCTTAAAACCCAGGAAAATAAGGTCGCATTTTGAGGCTGCATTTGAAGCACTCTTCAGTTGGGACAGCCTTACCAGCCTTCAGTCGTGCTGCTGTCATGCAATTGGACTTGAAATGCAGCCTTTGAAGCACGCAACCCCGGAATTGAGACACAGCTTATATAAAACATCTAATTCAACTCATATGTTTCCCTCAGAATGTTTAAAATGTCTCTCTAATGAACACACTAACAAACTGATGAGTTAAATCGGGTGTTTCACATACACTAAAAAACATGTGCAGTAGGATTTACTCAATTTTGAGAGTTAATTTTAAAGGCGCTGTCATGTAAAAGTTAAACATAATTATCTGTAACTTTATTTATAAATTCTCAGGAAAAGTTTACTTTTACTTGCTCTTGATTTATAACCCTGATAGAAAGAAACCATCAAAAACCACCATTATTGTGATCAGTGTTTGATTTAGTTGGGCTCTTGACTCTTGTAACTTAACATTAAATATTCTTTGATCATTGTAACAAAGTGTAGATTAGATCTGTCAAAGAATACAAAAAAATGTAAACCAGATTATTATTGGGTTTTACTAAATGGTGTTATATCAATGTGAAGTTGAAAAAAATTGCATCACATGAGTGTGTTTAGTCATTCTGCATAATTTCTATATTTAAAATACGAGATGAAGACAATGTTTTATTGAAACATTCATTTTAACAAAATATTATGAAGTTGCAACTAGATACAAAGACATGAAGAATCACCATAGTTGTGTTTTGTATGATGAGTGTTGATGTCTAAGTGTGTCAGTAAGGTTTTCTCTTTACACTTGTAAACCAGAACCTTTAAATCACTCATAAAAGATCAGTATAAAAGTATACCATACACCAAGTCAACTTTAAATAAAGTGTTTTTACAGAAAGACTAATGTAAAAAAAAAGGGGGGGGACGAGAAGTAAGAGTCAAGAGCCCGACTAAAGCAAACACTGATTACAATAATGGTGGTTTGATGAAATGTCAACATTTTTCCAACCTTAACCTTAAATGCCATTTAAACATTTTAACATTGATTTAATGGTCGCTTGCTGTCAGGGTTTCTAGTGATCTTGAAGACATTTTTGAGCTTGTTCAGGTGTGATTGATTTGTTTAATTAGGGTTGGAGCGAAACTCTGGAGGACACCGCCCCCCCCCAGGACCGACTTTGGGCACCACTGAGTTAGAGAATAATTTTGTCTTTTGTTTGGCTGTTATAAAAGTGCTTCAGAAACACATTATTATAGCTGACAATAAACTTAACACAAAACCAAGAGGTGAATAGAGGAAGCGCTAAACACTATTATGGTTTTTGTTCTTATTGTTGATGTTTTCAGTGATTGTGTTTGTTAACAGCAGGTGTTCATCATTACCCCACTAACTTGTTCATGCATTCAATAGGGAGACATCGAAAATATTCTGTCAAGGTGGCCCGAGGACTGGTTGGAGGTTTAAACTTCCAACCAGTTGTGAGTTAAAAATGGTTGGAGCTAAACTGTGCAGAGCTGCAGCCCTCCAGGAACTGAGTTTTGACACCTGTGCACTAGATCTTAGGGGTTTTTTTTGCCACAAAAACCGTGTCAGAACACACATGGACAGCCAAAGAAAACAACATTAAAATTCAACAGTCAAGAGCTCAACTAAATCAAACACTGATCACAATAATGGTAATTTGTTGACATTTCAAAATTTTTAAACATTAATAGCAGGTGTAAAAGTGATATTAATTCAATACAATTGACAGTTTTTAACATTGCTGTCAGGGTAAGATCTTGATTGGCTGCTTCAGGTGTGTTTAATGAGGGTTGGAGTTAAACTCTGTAAGACACCTGGGTTATAACCAGAAGGTTGCTGGTTTGATTCTCAGTGCCGGCAGGTAATGACTGACGTGTCCTTGAGCAAGGCATCTTACCCCCATTTGCTCGCCGGCTGCTGCAGTGATAACAGTGTTCACTACTCACTGGATGAGCTAACTGCAGAAGTCACATTTAGGTTTTGGGTCACAATAAGTGACAAATAGGTCCTTTTCACTTCACTTTCACATTATAAGCACAGCTAAATGGTTAGAGTCAAGAGCCCAACTCAAGGAAACATTGATCACCATGATAGTGACATTAAGTGTTAACTGGTAATTCACAATAAGAGCTTTTGCAGATGTCTGACAGAATTACAGTCAAAGTGATTTGTAATAAGGGAATTACAGCAAATCCTTTACAGAACATTCAGAAATAAAGTTTTTAAAATGTAATGCAATGTTTTTCCAAAACTCACTTTACCAAGAAAAGTTCTTAGAACATTAAAAACTCTTCAGTAAGTCAGTTTCTTTATAAAGTTTCAACAGAAGTTCTTGAAGATAAATTGACAATATTTATAAAACAGAGTCATATGAAAAGAATCATTTTAATATGAATGAGAATGTAAATAGTTCTTACTTTTCATATTTAGTTTGTTTCTCCCCTGAATCTGCTGCTGTTTCTCTCTCTCTGTGTGTGTGTTTATATGTCATTATATCACATCTGATCTTCAGCTCCTCCCATCATTTGTTTATTTCTCTAGAAATGTAAGCTGTCAGTTTTCTTGTTTGCATATTTCTCTAGGGCTCGCACAGACAACTGATCAACTGCTTCAACCAGTTGGTGGGCCTCCCCCATAAATAAATGGTGAACGTCACTACCCAGTCAACACGTGAGATCATGGCATGTTCATAGTGATGTCACACTATTCTCATACTGTGAGCAATATGTGAGCTCACTAATAACAGACAGACACAAGATGCATTAATTAAACAAATCTGTTTGTTTACAGTGAGTTCTGTTTCCATCCTGTCAGATATGACACCATTGAGTCATGATAACACATTGATGTCTTTGTTCTGTTCACACTTTCAGTTCTGTTTCTCATTCAAATGATGTTTGCCTGACGCTCTCGACTAACAAAAGTGACCTTTAATAAAATCTTTCCAGAGTAATCTCAATATTTCTGCATCCAAACATGATTTGCATGAAAATGTTGGCTGTTGACAGCCATTATTTGTGCTCATACAGTGCAATAAACAAACTACAGTTAGTACCAGGGGCATTGCTAGACTGGGGCACAGGCCCTCATTACTTTTCCTACTTTATGAAAGCCTGCTGAAAATATTTAAGTATCTTCAACATACTGAACATGAACATTATTAACATGGTTTAAGGCATGAATAGAATGCACTACATGGAAATAATGAAAGCAGAGATTTGCATCCTTCTACATTACACAATGATAACAATTATTAAATACATCTATTCAATAATTTACAATGTCAAGAAACCATTTTATGGCTGCAACTAAAAGAAAGAGCATATTTAATCTAAAAAACAAAGATATTCCCAAGTTTTCCTGAGACTTTTTCCTCTTCCGGCTTCGCTGATGTTCAGACGCTTTTACTTGCACTCCATGCTTAGCGCTTCTGCTTTTCTGCTTTATCTTATTTAAACACCAGCAGTTCATCACAGTGCTCAGACTAAACAATTAGGCACTAAAAGTAAAGACTCTTGGATTTACTTCAAAACTTTTGGAATATTCAGGAACCAGTAAGTTTTGGGATAGTCTACTGCCGACAGTTGACATTCTTAAGGATAACACAGCCATTCACACTCAAACAGGTGAGAAAATGCCTTCTTTTGGATCAACAGCCACCTGCTGCTCAAACTGCCACAAACTTCTACAAAAGATTGAAGTTCTCGAAACAAAGTTACTTGCTGTACTGCCGTCCCTACAGGAACACACAGATCACCACGGACCCTCTCAGCGTAAAGTCTGTGAGTTCTGTGATTTCACAATTCAAAAAACAGCTGAAGACCCACCTCTTCCCTGAGCACTTAACTGTCTCATAATACATATAAAAAAAAATCTTTCTACCTCTCTTTTCTTTTCCTAATGTTCTCTATATACTTGCTTATACATTGAGGTTGTATCTGAAACCTTGTATTACTAGCACTTCTCGTGAATATTGCTTATTTAGACGAATCGCTTGCTGTTTTCCTCAATTGTAAGTCGCTTTGGTTAAAAGCCAAATGAATAAATGTAAATGTAAATGTGCACGGCTCCACACACAATCATGGACACACTTTGGATCTGCTTATTAGCAAAGGTCTAAACATTTCCTCCACCTTTATTAGAGATGTGACGTTGTCTAGCAACAACAGATTCCAGGAGGGAAAAATGAGAAAACGGCATGCGGCTCACATTGTTCATGCGGTTTTAGATGAGAAATGTGAACGCAGCATAAATGAAGTGTTATTTTAACCAGTCAAAGGAAAAGATAAGACACATTCTTCTTCACTGTGATTTGATGTGCCCACAATAACACTACCATGATGAACTCTGAGACTCTTCAGCATCTGAATGTGTTTTATTCTCCTGCAGAGAAACCAAAAGCTGAACTCACATCAGATACTGAAGGATCTGTACTGACAGGAAACACAGTGACTCTGATGTGTCTCATGAATCACTTCACTGGATGGAAGTTTTACTGGTACAAACACACACAGAACACTGAGAACACGACAACAGATACAAACTCCTACACAATACACAACATTACAGTTTCAGATGGAGGTCAGTTCTGGTGTCGAGCTGGAAGAGGGAATCCAGTCTATTACACAAACTACAGTCATGTATTGTGGATCAGTGTTACAGGTGAGAGATTATGAAGCTCAACTAGCACAGATGCCATAAACAACAACAATCTCTTATATAATTTATTTATTAATTCATATTTAATAAAGATTTACATGAGGGTTTCTATTACTGTAAACACAGAGAGAGAGGAGAGTCTCCAGAGAGCTGGATCTCAGTCACAGGTGACAGTCTGAGATGTGATGTGACATGATTTTGTTATAGTTCAGATATTCTGGATAATAACTTGTGTTAACACTTTTTCAGGATCTATTCAGGAGGAGATTTCTGTCCTCAAGATTCTCAGATTTCTTCTGGCAGTTTGTCCATATCTGATAGTGACAGTCGTGCTGGTGTTCAAGTGTTACAGATTCAGAGATGAAACATCTGTCTGATATATTAGATTGTTGCATTGATTATAAAGTTCTTATTGAATTAAACAACAAAGTCAATATTATCATTAATTCTGGATTATATCTGGAGAAATAAACATTGATGTTTGGATGAGGGGCTTTTGCTGGGATGTGAATCAGTTTGAGATTGAATATGATGTGGAGCAGCTTTTCCTCTATTAGTGACAGTCGTGTCTATATGTACGGATCTATACTTTGTGTTCATTGGTTCAAATTTGTGTTGGTCTGAGTGATGAGGACGACTTTTCCTGACTAATCTTGAGTTTTCCAAGCTTTCAGAGATTTTCTTTTTTAGAGTCTTTTGCTTTCTGTTTTCATCCTCTGCTTTCTAAAGTGCTTCTTTGGAAACTATATGTATTGACATTAAAAGTGCTATACAAAATAAATTGAATTGAATGTATTGCTTCTTTTTTTCACTTGATATAAATATATTCCTTTACACAGACAGGCCTTTAAAAGTGGGTCTTCTGGTCAAGTTAATGAGAGTTTTATTATGATCTCTATTCCTAAATGATATGAATAAATCCATTAAATGAGATCTCACTTCATTAGTGTAATGTTACTGTATTACTGTCTAATTTAAAGTACAATCATATTGGATTTACAAGTAGTCTAAATTTACTCTTTTAATTGTATTAATTGTTTTTATATCACTTAATCTCATTAAAATAATTTATTTAATAAGTTACAGTGTAAATGAATATGTGGTGAAGAAGGTTTCTGTACACGAGGTGTCGCTGTGAATCCTGTGAATCTCTATATTGATTCACTGAGATCTTCATTTATTTGACGGAATTGTTGCTATTCAATAAACTTATTTCCGGTAAGAAGGTAAAATAGTTTTTTCCTCATTCATTTATTAATCTGTATTAATAATCTATACATTAGTGCATATAGCTGTATATTATATCTTACATCTGCTGTTTGGTCAGTGATGTTATTCAGTTTTTCAACTCAGTTTGACTCAAGATACAATTTGTGTCTTTTTAATGTTGCTTGAAAACTTTCTGTGATTTTATTTTTATGTTATTCTGCTGGTCAGATATGACTGACTGATGCTTTTGTATGAAACTTTCTGTCATTGTGTTGTGAGGGTTACTGAAGTGTTGCTTTATAGTTTCTAGATGGTTCTGTGAGTTGCTAGCGTATGCATTGGATCTGATATTATAGTCTGTAGATCTAGTTTTAGTTCCTCTTATAATATACTGTAGCGCTATAAGATGTGTTCTCCTCCACAGGCCGCAGGATTTCAGCTGTCAATCATGTTTGTAACACAAGAGGATTCCTCAGCAAACACAGCTGATTTTAATTCTTATGTATTTTTTTAAATGTTTAGATATATTACTTTTTACCACCGTCACTTTGTCTTACTGATGTCTAAAGACAGAAGGAAGTTTAAGACATAAGTCATTGATATATTTGAGGTTTAATGTCAGAGAATGAAACCCAGATGATGTGCAGATGTGTTGATCTCTGGTGTGAGCGTCTCTTCACACTGTGACTGAAGATATTCACTCACTCACATCAATGTGTTTAGTGTCGACTTCCTCTTTCAGCATCAGGTTGGTTTGGTGTCTTTAGATGAAGCTCTTTAATGTTCAGTAAGTCTTTAAGTCAGAAATCACAAGTCTGATTGTGTAGTAACACAACATCACAATCCTCAACAAGTTTCATCTCAGCTATCATTCATGTCTGTAGCACAAACATTTTAAACAACAGATGTTTGATTTCTTATATCTTTACAGGTACATATATATTATTATCACAGCATCACCGTCAGTGTTTGTGTTCTGCTGGAATAGAGATGAAGATGAAGATGAAGCTCATCGTGCTGTTAGTTTCACTTCAGTGTGAGAGAGCAGTAGTTGTTCAGTACTACTTGAAAAATACACATTTCAACTTATTCACATTTGGCACATAATTATTGTTATTTTAAAGAGCAACAATTATAATGTCCTTAAAATAACATTTCATGCCGTGTGTAATGTTGCTGTGTGTGAATGTAAGCAGTCTGTCAATTGAACAAAAGTGAACGAATAACAAAGTTATTGGTTTGGGAAAAAGGAGTCGACTCTGATTCACGATGTATTTCTTTACAAAATGAGTTGAGACAAATGAGAAATTAACAACTGCTCTTTTATTATTTATTTTTTAATTAATCGAGTCGTTGTGTTCTGGTGCCGTCTGGTGGCCATTTTGACGAACTACAATCTAATAATATATTTAACGAAAGGTTTGCGTTAAATCAACATGTTTTAATCAACAAAACATTAAAACAGGAAAAAATATAACGAGTTAAAAAGGGCCAGTTTCACAGCAAACCTTGCATTAAATAAATTATTAGATTGTAGTTCATTGAAATGGCCACCAGACGGCGCCAGAACACAACGACTCGATTTAATACGTTTATAAAGCGCTTTTTACTAACAAAAACAATACAAAAATGAGCGCTTACGAGCATTACTTCAGACTCAGTTTATCATTTTAAGAATATAATAAATATTGTTCATCATCTTACTCTTCGTCTGTATATAGTGGTTCTGTTACAGCCCGTCTAGCTCGACATGATCAAGTTTAACACTGCAGTCACGCCATCTACGCTTAGAAAATGTTGCGCAGCTACATAACGTTGTACGGTAACGTTGCGCCTGTAAAGTCAGTTTTTTTTAAGGGTCTCATTCTCCATTCAAGTGAGGATATTAATTAAACATCAATTTATGTTTAATTAATATTAACTAATAGTCTAATAGTCTACTAACTAATAGTCTACTAACTGCTTTGCTGTAGAAACATATTTAAAAAATAAAATTGTTTTCTGCAAACTCAAACAGATTCTTATTCTACATGATTTTGAAGTTGTTTTACTGTTTCCTTTCTTTATAATTGCAAACCAAAATTATGACCAATAATAACTATTTAGCTACACAGACATATTAAAAAAATCATATAAATATTAAATCAAATTGTTTTCTGATAACTGCACCAGATTATTGTTCTACGTCTCCCCAAGTACCACTGTGGTAATTTTGAAGTTGTTTTACTGTTTCCTTTCTTTATAATTGCACACCAAAATCATGACCAATAATAACTATTTAGCTATACAGACATATTTATGTTATTTAAATGTTTTATTTTTATAATTTAATGCCAAATCGTGACCAATACTAACTCTATACAGATATATTCTAATTGTTTCCCGTTTACACTTGTGGTCAATATGAGCCCATAATGTATATAGGGATTAAATTTATATATGTTAAATTATAAAGCATATTCTGATTCTGATAAACCTTTTTTCCATTTACTTCTCATCTCTCCAGTTATGCTGTGTTTTGGGTGATATAAATAACTTTTCATCAGTTTACTGCAAAATTTCTCAACTAGATCGTTAGCATACATATTAATTATTGCAATTGTGCAAATTATGATGAAATTAGTAATTTCTGTATATTAGTTGATAAATTCAGAATTCTGCCACCTGCTGGTTAAAGAAAAGCCAGTTTTACAAAAATAGGTGTAATTACTGTATACATCCAGCAGAGGTCCCTAAGAAAACCGTTTATTTACAATTTGTTAAAATATATAAGTGTTTTTATAAAATCTACAAGGCCTATATACATGTTACTGAGCGAAACCGAATTGATCAGAAGCTAGAAATGACAAAACACCGACAAAATGGATGAGTTCTTGCTTTATTTTTATTGCATATTTCAAATATATTGGACTGTGATATGTTAGCATTTGATTAATGTTTAGTGCTTCTTTGTTAGCTACTGTGATTGTTATTATTCTGTTTTTAGAATATGACTACAGATTATATTACATTACATTTAACTTTATTGTCACTCTACAGGCTAGTATGTAGCCTACAGTTGGTTATACTAGTGCTACTTGAAAGTTTGTGAACCCTCCAGACATGATCAGGTTTTGTGTAAAAATAAACAGAATAACCTAATCAAATGTAAACCCAAAACCCAATTTGTGAAGCAGATTTCCAAATGATGGACACAAACAAGATTAGGATATATTGTTATTGTTTATTGAACAAAAGGGGTTAATCTCACAAAAACTAGAAATTTGACTTGTGCAGACATATGTGAAGCCTTTTATTTAGTAGCTAGTGGCCATTACTTTAACCAAACGTCTTCTGTAATGACTAACCAGTCTCTCACATCTGTCCGTCTAAGAGAGGTTAAAAAGACATCTGGCATGTACCACCCATTCACGTCTAGCTATAACATTTCAATTGGATTGAGATCTGGACTTAAACTAGGCAAATCAAGAGTGTGAACCTTCTTTCTTTTAAGCCATTCCTTGGTGGATTTGCTTGAACTCTTTGGGTTGTTGTCTTGTTGCAGCACCCATTTTCAGCCCAGCTTCAGCTCTCTGACTGATGGCAAGAGATTCTCTTGAAGAATTTGTTGATATGTCTGAGAATATAAGTTTCCTGAATAATATGGTGTTGACCTGCCTGGAGGCAGAAAAGCAGCATTGATTATGACAAAATAAATCTATTTTGACTTCCAAAAGGCCTCTGGTTTGTTCAAATGCTCACTTCTTTCTAGCAACCCTCCCATAAATGTCATGTCTGTTCTGATTGTAGACGCATGTACATTTACTCCAGATGCTACCAGAGAGGTTTGCATTCTCTAGAGGTGATGGGTGGGTTGTCCTTTATCTTATTTAAAAAACAATTGGTGCTTCTTGATGATAGTTTTGATGGGCGTCTACTTAAGAGTTGTGGTCATGAGGGCATTGTATGCCCATTTGTAGATGATTTGTCTTACAGTGGATGGATGGAGTTGGGATCTCTTGGAGATGGTCTTATAGCCTTCTCCAGTCAGATGGACTGTCACCACCTTCTTCTTGATATCCTTGGATATCTTTTTTCTTCTTGGCATTCTTTGACTCTTGGCACTACAGTGGTTTGTTTGATATCCTCTCTTTGCTCAACCACTTTCCTAAGGATGTCTCATTTAATTGGTCTGCTTAACTGATTCATTAAGCACCCAAATGTGTTTCACTTGAATCTGTTACCCACTAGACTTTATCAATGCATCCATACAAAACAAACATATGAAATTGATTGACATACATTCGGCATTTAATTTATAAAAAGCAGGTGATGATAAACTAAGAAAATCATGGTAAAACAACTGAAAACTCTTAACAGTTCAAGGGGTTAACAAACCTTTAAGCAGCACTGTATATATAGTTGGTTATTATGTACAGAGCAATATTAAACAGGTGTTCAGTCTGTGCAGAATACAAATAGTGCAAATAGGTCCAGTAAAGTACTGAAGCAGTGCAGTATGAGAGAGTAAGGTTGAACTGGGTGAGGTAAAAGTTTGTGAACAAACTTTATGTTGGTGTGAGAAAGCCTACTCTATTAACATAAAGATTGGTGGTTGCTAAAGTGTTGCTATGCCGTTGCTAGGTGGTTGCTAGAGCCTGTTTGGTGCAAGAATTTAGGCTCCTGTATAGCATCCTTGGAAAATCTAAATATGGAATATTTAAAAAGGTAAAAAATAACTAATGATCAGTTCTAGTCATTGATTCTGATTGTTTAATCCATGTTCTGAACTGTTATAAAATACCCTGATTTATAACGGCCGACTGCATTACTATTATCTTATTTTTATTTTATGAAATCTTGCTACACATATGAAAAAATGTACTGCTTTGCATGGCTTATTGCTTTACTAAAGTACTCAAGTGAAGAAAAACAGTAATTGTGTGTTGTTTTTTATAATTTTATATACAGAATTGTCTTCAAAACATTTGGAAAGGTAAGAACTGTACTATAATATTTTTATTTTAATGAAAGTGGTGGTGGTTTGAGGAGAGACCTATTCCACCAGAGATGTAAATACGACATTGTATATCTTGATGCCACAGGAAGCATTGTGAAGAAAAGTAAAGACAGCACAGGCCCTTTTTACATATATGAGCTTGTGGTCAGAAACCCAAATAAGGGTTCCTCTCGTTTTCCAGCAGCTACCTATGTGATCTGTGACCACACAACCGCATCTATTGTGTATTTTCTTAGTGCTTTCCAGACAGATCATGCCAAACAATATGGACAAAAAACATCCGTCCACTCATTATTATATGTGATGGATCCATGGTCCTTATGCATGCGATCTCACTTGTCTTCTGCCAAACCAACCTTAATGCCTTGCTCCAAAGTTATTATAGAATTTTGACAGGAAAAGGCACTGCTGAAGACTTTGATCTTCCTATTCTCCACCGCTGTCTAAGCCATATAATGAAAAATGCTAAATCCCTGTGCAAAAAACAGTAAGTATATATATATATATATATATAAAGCAGACAACCATATTAATGACAACAAATTATTTATGATGACCTATGGTAATGTTATTATTTTGTTCTCTTTAAGTGCACAAAGAACTACAAGCTGGCCATGCATATTTTTGGACTTTTGACCACAGCAAGCTCCATTGCTGAGTTTGATGAAATGCTCCTGGGCAGTACTGTCACCTTTCTACCCACTTGAGGCTGTGGCTGACTTGCTTCTAATGTCAAGTTTATCTTCAAATCAACGCATTTATAAGTGCAATCCACAAAATATTGCGACATTAAAATCTACACAAACCAGATAATAAGTCTACGTACCACTTTGCCTGCTTGTGAACTAAGAGTGGTAAACTTTGAGTCTTCTTATAAGGTACTTATATCAAACTTCTTAATTATTTGACAACAATCTTAATCTTTACGATAATCATCGCAGCCTCTTCTCATGACGGGGTAAAGCAGGAAGTGAACCCATATAACAAAGGATTATGGGAATAAGTAAAAATAACCCCCCTAAAAATAAAATAAGAAATAATTTGTGCCAAAAGATAAAAAATACTTTACTGTACAAGTTGTTGAAATACAAAAAATAAACAAATCAAAAGTAACCAAAATAAATACCTATGCAAGCGCAAAGGTGCCACCTAGGGGCCGTAAAAAACATGCAGAAGTGACTGCAGACACAGCATTGTCATGATGGAATAGAAAAGTTCAGATGTGTTAGTACAACCTGTTTTCAGTTTACACAGCTCTAACATTTATTTTAGTCTTAAACCTTGTATTGGAAATGAAACCACCCCTCAGTGTTGTGTAATGTCCCTGTACAGTATTATATATGGAGTGTGTTTATATAATGTCCACAGGGTGGCGTATATGAGCAGCTGTCACTTGAGTTTTCAGGACAGCTGACTGTTGTTGACTTTAGTCAGGATGGCGCAGAGTTCAGGTAAGATTGACTTCAGCAGATGTGTGTAATGTGTGTTAACTTTCTTTAGTGATCAATGTGATCGCATCTCTAAATGGTTACATTTTATTTTGGTGTAGTTACACGTGTGGAGAAAGCATGTCACAAGGATTTTGTAATTGTGTGTGTGTGTGTGTGTGTGTGTGTGTGTGTGTGCGTGCGAGACTGCAGCTGTCGCCTTCTCTAAATATAAAAAAGATCACTTCGTTACTTTGTGTGTTGTCATATTTTGTTTAATTTCTCTTGTTTTGGTCTTTATTTCAGATTCACCACACATCTTTTCGACCCTGAAAAAGAGTGAGTGTCATAATGATCACACTTACTTTGGCTTTTCTCTGTTGATCTGTTATTTCTCAGTGTCTCTGTGTCGATATACTGAAATGTATTCACAAGGCTGTCTGCTAACTTTAGTGTTCAGTTTGGAGTGAGAAACATTCGTGGGATGAGGGAGATGTACTGACTCAAATTTTACAAATCGACATGAAAATATATCCTATAGTCTCAAAGAAAAAATCGTTCCCAACTAATACAGAAAACTTTGCTGGTAAATTTTGAAAGGTTACAATGACAACTGACTGCTTTGATAACAATAACCTTTTAATGATTTAAGAGAATAATTTGTGAAACATTCATATTTTTAACAAATGTTTTTTTACTCGTGAGTTTATGGATATTTCTCAGATAAATGTAACTGTGCAAGGTAATTCCTACCAGATTTAAATAAATAAATTAAATGATGAAAATGAAATACAGATTAACAATTTCATTATACATAAATACATAAATACAATATGTGCCAAAAGGAAAAATAAAATGATTTTGTTATTTTAATTTTTACACTGACAATGTTTTGTCCATGTCAAATTGAAAAAGAAAATCTAATTGGTGATTTGTCATTTCCTTTTCACTAAAATCTTGAGGCAAGACTGCCAATATGAAAATAAAAACGCAATTCTGAAAAGGAAATTGCAAAAACATTTTTATTAAGGTTTTTATTAAAAGGGGGGGGGGGCTTACGGAGGGGACGTGTTCGCCATTTCAGAAGAACACGAGTGATCAACAGTGGCGTAACTTTGTTTTGAAAAGTGGTGGGGACAAAGACGACCAAAACAATACTTTAGTAAATTGTTTCTGTAATAACTCGTTGGGAATATTTATCATATATAGTGGGTGGTCTGGCATTGGCTGCTCCGACTCGCATATAACTTACGAGTGGGGAGAAAGTAACACGTCCTGCATTTTCAATGAGTTTTAGATGTCAATGGCCCCTAAATGATATACACAGAATCATGTCCTGATGTTTACTCTCTTCACCATGTATCCTTAAACACATACGAGGCTATAGACGACACTAAAACACAAGAGTCAAGAGGTCAACTAAAGGAAACACAAAACACTATTATGGTGACTTTTTTTGTTGGTCATGTTTTCTTCAGTGATTGTGTTTGTTGATAGCAGGTGTTCATCATTAATAACTCAATCATCACTTCATTATCTCATTAACTTGTTTATGTGTTCAGTTGGGAGACATCTAAAATTTTGGGAACCACTGAACTAAGCGATGATTTAAGATATTTCAGTATGTTGTACTGTTTCTTTAAAAATCCTATTCATGTTAATAAAACTTGATCAGGTCAGCGCCAATAGCCTAGTGGTTAGTGTGCCAACATATAGTGCTAGTACGCTCTTGGCGACCCGAGTTCGATTCCCGTCTTGTGCGGTCCTTTGCCGATCCTGCTCCCCTATCTCTACACAGCACTATCCTGTCACAATAAAGGCAACAAGCCCATAAATATAACTTAAAAAAATAAAACATGATCAGTTCATGTGCCTTTGTGCTTCATTAAAGCCCCAGTGATATCAAAATGATAGTTTTTTCCTTTTATTAAGAATAAGTTACCCTTAAGGATGTCAATAAACTAAGATGCTCTAGTCTAAAGGGCTGACAAAATTCTCATTTAGGAGATAATAATGCAATACGGCTGGAGTAGGAGTGTGATGGTGCTTTATATCAGAATGGCTGTGATTAGGTCAGAGGAGACAATCACAGCCGCTAATATAGAGCAACATCACATGACTACGAGTGCAATATTGCATTTATACAACAGTTAGGTGGTACAAGTGTGTAGATAAAGCAGAAGATAAATCAGAAACAACATCGGAGTGTCTTTATAACCCTCCGGTTCATAAATCATGTCTTTTAAATTCATTAAAGTCTTATTTACACGTCAGTGGTTGTACGTGAGTGTCCTCCAGTTCAGAGACATGATAGCACAGAGCTGATCATATGTGCTTCTCTGTTTCCTTTTTGCTCTGCAATGTTTTTACTGAACGTGTGGCGTGAGAATGAAGTCTCGAGCCCCATTCAGACAGCCAGCGACTCTGTCACTGTGTATCGCTTGTCTCTTCCTATGAGGTTGTTAAAGGCGTTCCTAGATTTGGTTGTCCTAACAACAGTTTGAACAAACCCTCCAGTAACTCACGAGAGACGGATGATGTGAGCTCCGCTGCTTTACTTCTATTGGTAGTCGCTCGCGAAATTCGCTGCTCATTTGCATAAAGTTGAGCAATTCTCAATGGCCAACGGTCATTGTTGCTCATGTCGCTGGAAGTCGCCAGCTCTCCATTTAAATGAATGAGATCGCGTCGCTCTGCCACTGCTAGCCGCTGAATGCATGCATGTGGGCAGCCCTGATGATAAATGACAATTTATCAATTGTTATGTTTGAATAAAATAACTAATTTGTTCAATAAATGTTTTTTTTCCAGAGCTGAAACTCACACACATAATGCAGTCTTGTTTCACTGACAGTTTGTATTTGTGTGTTTTGCAGAGAGCAGAAGCAGCTCGTTTCTACCTCCCACATGTAAGTCAGTTTTATATCCTGCCTAAACCTCACATATATTAAATATATGATTCAAGTTATGATCACAATTACATTTATTTATTTGGCAGACACTTTTATCCAAAGCAACTTACAAGTAGGAGAGCATTAAACATTTTATCAACAAGCTAAACAGTACCAATAGTTTTCAAGGCTGTTACTAGGAGGATTAAGCAGAAGTAAGCAAGGGAGAAAATTGCCTTAAAACTATATGTGCAATTTTACTTTTACAACCCTTGTTTTTTTCTTCAAACAAAAATAAAATAATGAATTCCCAAAATGAAAACATTCACAAGCAAATTTACATCTGATATTATTATATGCAAACTGTGCCAGCTCCACGTGTTTTTGCGGTTTACGACATTTCATGCATTCTGGAATGAATCGTTCGCACTGTTTGACGTATTGTCGTTATGTGCCGATCTGTCTGCACAGCGGCGCAAACTAACGTATGTAAAACAACCTTTGACAAGCACAGCGCTCTTTGTTTGACAGATTCAGACTCTTCGAGACAGCAGTGAATTTTGTGTGGGGGAAAGTAGAGGCTTTGGCAACATTCTTTTGTGGAATCATCTTTTTTCTTCTCCGCTGCTGTAGCTGCGATTCATTATTATTTTCTTTTCTTGCAACTTTAACTTCGTTCTGCTGCTAAAGTAGTCTACCACAAACTCGCGCTTTAGACAGCTCTACTATATCTCGCGTTAACTGAACTGTAGTGTTGAACTCGCGTCGCACATATGCGGTGCTAATGGAATGGTCCACTCTCTAATCTTTAGGGGAAGGCATTGGTACAGATGGAATAATAACGTTAAAACATTGACAGACTATCCCAACCATCTTGATGATTGTTTGGAGCTCTAATGGCTGCTGACATGGCTTATTGGTTAAGTCCAGCCCTGCCTTTTAGGGGCCCTTGGGAGCTCGGGGCCCCAGGCGATTGCCTACCTTTGCCTAATGGGTAAATCCGCCTCTGCTAACGAGTACCAGCTGCCGGCGTTCAGCTCCGGATTGCGGTTCGTGCAATTTCCATGGCGACGACTCGCTGGCATTGGGCGACTCGCCACAATATATATATAAATATATGTATATATATACACACAGTGTTATGCGAAAGTTTGGGCACCCCTTGCAAAATCTGTAAAAATGTTATTGTTATATGTCAAATGTTATATGAGTTATTTTAACAAAATAAGAGAAATCATACAAAATGCATGTTTTTTTTATTTTTTTTAGAAATGTCCTGAGTAAGATAATTTCCATAAAAAATTGTTTACATATACTCCACAAGACAAAATAATAGCTGAAATAATTAAAATAAGCCTGTGCACAAGTTTGGGCACCCTTGGTTCTTAATACTGTGTGTGGTTACCTGGATGATCTACGAGTGTTTTTTTGTGCTGTGATGGTTATTCACGAGTCCCTTGTTTGTTCTGAACAGTTAAACTGAGCACTGTTCCTCAGAAAAATCCTCCAGGTCCTGCAGATTCTTCAGTTTTCCAGCATCTTTTGTAAGGCTGGGTATTGTTAGGAATTTCACGATTCGATTTCGATTCTTAAGGCTTCGATTTGATTCGATTTCAATTTGATTCAATATTGATTTATTAGCTTCGATATCGATTCAATAATAAGTAAATACACAAGTAATTAAGTACCTGAGTATATTTTTAAATAATGTGCGCAGTATTACCAATGTTTAGGTAAAGCGCGTCTTGTACAACACTGAACGCTCTCACTAGAGTGTTGCCCACAGCGTCGCCACTGGCCGGTAGGCTGAATCAATTCATAGGATTTGATGAATCGATATTGAATTGAGAAACAAATAATTGCAATGCATTGATGAATCGATATTTTTACCCAGCCCTAATCTTTTGAATATTTGAACCCTTCCAGCACTGACTGTATGGTTTTGAGATCCATCTTTTCACACTTAGGACAACTGAGGGACTCAAACACAACTATTAAAAAAGGTTCAAACATTCACTGATGCTCCAGAAGGAAACATGATGCATTAAGAGCCAGCTGAAAACCTTTTGAACAGGATGAAGATTGAACAAATTTTTCTTATTTTATTGAAATATAAATTTTTTATTTAGTACTGCCCTTCAGAAGCAATAGAAGATAGTTGCATGTTTCCCAGAAGACAAATTAAATACAATTTACCTTGATCTTCAAATTTAAAAGGTCCTAAGCTCCTCTGAGTCAATACATAAGGACTCCAGTACAGCACAAATCTGAGTGTAAACCGATGAAAACTGGACAGCAGTGGAAGGGTTAATGATGCGACAGGGCCGAACGGCAATACGAGTAATCCTTACTAACAAACAGCTTTAAGTCCAGTTCAAGTAAACACAGCAAGCTCACTACAGCTACAGCAAGCTAGGCAGACAAAATGCTTACGCACGTGTGTATTTTCCACAAACACCTGATTATCCCATTACACAAATATATTAGTGAGTAAAAATATAAATCAAAGTAGTTTTTATGGCAGATTTAAAGGATTTATAATTGTTACATTTAACTTTTTACCATTATCTTTTACATTTTGGGACATTGGTTGTGACTGTCATACATTTATGCTTTCTGCTGTTTGCTTTGAACAAAATACAGAGAACAGTGTGTGATGTTGATGAGTATTAACAGTAAGTGTTTGTTTTGTTACAGTCAGGATTGTTCTTCTGGGTAAAGATGTGTCAGTAAACAGTCGAGTGGGAAACTTCATGTTAGGAAGATCAGCGTTTGAGAGTGAATCTCCTCCAGATTATCATCACTGCTGTGAGAGAGTCAGAGGAGAAAACATGACACTCATCAACTGTCCTCATCTGCTCCAGCCAAACCTCACATCCCATCATATCACAGAGACACTGAGAGAGAGTGTGTATCTGTCTCATCCAGAACCTTATGTCATCATTCTCATACTACAGCATCATGACTTCAGTAAGGAGGACAGAAACAGAGTCAAGTTTACACTGCACTGCTTCAGTGATCAGGCGATAAAAAAACACAATAGTTCTGACTACAGATAAAGAAAAGCACAGTTACATGAGTACATCTGAGAGAATGAATGAATGTATTATTGATTTAATAAAGGAGTGTGGAGGAGGACATATTCAGTTTGATGAAGAAGATCCAGCATGTCTCTCTGAGATGTTCAGAAGAATAGATGAGATACTGAAGAGAGAACCTGATGAATATATCAAATGTGAGATTTCAGGAATATGTTTTGATCAAGAGCTGATGAAGAGATCAGAGAGGAGGAGGAGGAGGAGGAAAACCCTACAGAGAGACATAAAAAGAGAAGAGGTGAAGAAAAGTTCTTATTGTATTTAAGAATGTGTTTTAATAATATGACTACAACTTAATTTATAAACAAATGATTGCTAAGCAAACAGCAGATAACCGCTTTATAAACCACTTGTAGCTAATATAACGTAAATATTTATTCTAAAAACAATATTTTGTGTCCACTTATTAACGGTGACAAGTAGCATGTGTAAAAAGTCATTGACATATCATCTATCAACCATTTATAATAGTAACAAAAATTGTAATGCAGAAATACATTTTTAATAACAATATAAAATTATTTTGATATAATGACCATGCAGTGCAATATTATCATAGTTTTCTTGAATATGTTTTTCAGCATCTGGAAGTGTAAAATCAAAGCTGAATCTGGTGTTGTGTGGAGCTGATGCAACACTGAAGGCCACCGTATCCAAATTTCTACAAGGAAAACAGAAGAAAGTTTTCAGCTCTTCAGTGTGTGTGAAGCAAGAAGAGATAGTAGATGGACGTCAGATCTGTGTTGTGAATCTTCCAGCTCTTACTGGACTCTCAAATGAAGAGATGATACGTCAAACTCTCAACTGTATGTCTCTCTGTGATCCTGGAGTTCATGTGTTTCTCATCATCGTTCCTGTTGGACCATTAACTTGTAAACATCGAGAAGAAATTGAGAAGATCAAGAAGATATTTTACTTCACTAAACACTTTATGATGATTTTCACCACTGATATCACTGTTGAAAGAACTGTGACAGATTTTGTAGAATCAGACACTGAATGTCAGAGATTGATCCGTATCTGTGGAGGACGATACAGAGTCATAGGCTTAAAAGAACATGAACAAATGAAACCAATATCAATAGAGCTGCTGGATTATATAGAGAACATGAAGACTGAACCATATTCACTTCAGATGTATGTAAGAGCTCAAGAGATGAGAGGAAGACTTGAAACTGAGGAGAAATATGAAGAACAACTGAACGAAATGACGAGTAAAATCAAAGAGTTACAGCTAAAGATCTGTTTACATGGTAAGTATTATTTTAATAACATAATGACTAAAATGTTATAAAGCAATATCACTGTACCGGAGTATCAGCACTGCTTTGATTAGGTCAGAGGCACTAGAGCTGGGTTCCTCAAATCTTACCCTGGAGGTCCGGAGCACTGCAGAGTTTTGCTCCAACCCCATCAAACTTGCCTACATGTGATTTTCTAGTGATCCTACAGAAGTGATAACAGAAATAGTCCACATGTATCTGGCATATATGCCCCAAGTTACAGGCTATGATTTACATACTTTATAACAGTAAGGACAATACAGTTAATGTAATGAAAAGAACATGTTTCAGTTTAAACACTGGCCAACATAAACTACAAACTGTAGAAAAGGAACAAGCAAGAAGAGAAAAATGAGAAATGAACTTAATGTACAATTAACACCAGGCTATACTGAGAATATCATCTTCAACATTACAAAATACCAATTTTTACTATTAGCCTTTTTATTATTTTAACAATTGATTAAGAGTAATACAAAAAACTATAGCAACCTCTACCGAATCCTTTGCGGTCTCGCGAGTGTTTTGGTGTGCAAAGTCTTTCACAGCAGCTTTAGGGTCCTATCGTACACCCGCCGCAATGTGTTTAAATAGCAAATGCATTTGGTCTAAACAGAGGTGTGTTCAGGCGCATTGTTGGTGCGTTTCTATTTTGAGGAACTGAAAATAGACTGCGCCATAGACCAACTCGAACCTAGTCTAAAGTCAATGGCACAATATATTTTTGGTTATTTAAAGAGTGCGTTAGTAGAAAATGCGGGAACGGAATGAGGGAAGCGCAGCAGCACACAAACAAGCCAAATATTAAAAACAAAAGGTCTACAATGTTAAAGATTATTATTGTGTACGTAAAAATCCGACTGTAGATTGTCCTGTAGATGTAGGCTACATAATAATAATTTGAGTCGTTTCCTCACTAGAGAAGCGTTCAGTCTTGCAAATTCTGCCGTGTACAAATGATCTGCTTATTACACAAAGAGGGACGCGCATCAGCACACAAACAAGACAAATATTTAAAACGAAACCGCTACAATGTAAAATAGTATTATTGTGTAGATAACCACTGAGCCTACACTTAAACCCACATAAGTTATATTTAAATTGTTGGGGTTCTCACAAATGTGATGATTAGTTCTGCTTAATGAAGTCCAAGAGTTGTGGGCGTGGCTTCAGCGCCAACTGCGGTCACGCCTCCAGCGTTTGAGAGCAGAGAGTACTGCTCAGTTTTTGATAACATATTTATTTACTTGGCAGTTTTTTATTATTCGAATTTGGTTTTGTGCTTTTAAAAAAAATCAAAGGCTACTTGTAAATAGGTAGATTTGCGACAAAGCCCGTCAAAGGGGCGGGGCCCCCACGCAACGCGGGGGCTTCGGGGGTGTCAGGTATGCCACTGATTTCTGATCGTTTCTAACATTGAGATAATTTGTGTTTGTCATTGACAGCTGTTGGTGGTTGCATGAAGAGCTCCAGTGATTTGAGAATTGTGATGATTGGAAGAACCGGAGTTGGGAAAAGTGCAACAGGAAACACAATTCTGGGACAGAAGGTGTTTCAATCACGAGCCAGAATGTTTTCTGTGACAAAGAGATGTCAGAGAGAAAGTGGTGTGTTGTGTGGACGAACAGTGACTGTGGTGGACACACCAGGACTCTTTGATACAAGCTTCAGTAATGAAGAGATCCATCAGGAGATCATGAGATGTATTGGGCTCTGTGCTCCTGGACCTCATGTGTTTCTGCTTCTCATCGCTGTGGACCGGTTTACACAGAATGAAAAAGAAACCCTTAACTCATTCAGATGACATTTGGACGGAAAGCTCAGAGCTACACTATTGTGCTGTTCACACGAGGAGACAACCTTGGAAATGAAAGTATTGAAGACTTCATTCAGGAAGGTGATCCAGATGTCCAGAAACTGATCAGTGACTGTGGAGGAAGATATCATGTGCTTAATAATAAAGATAATAATCCTGCACAGGTCGAGAGTTTATTGAAGAAGATTGATGTGATGGTGAAGAATAATGACGGCACTTTCTACAGTAACACAATGTTCCAGGAGGCAGAAATGAGAATGTACAGAAAGAATAAGAAACCAAAATGTTTCCTTCAATGACACCTCTTCACATCTCCATTAACTGTGAAGTTATGGAGGGTTTTCTAAGATATATATTATTTTAATAGCATTATTATAATGTATGCGAATATAACATATACATTCACTGATATAACATGCACATTGTTATAGGCCAAATATAGGCCTCAAGTAGAGCACATGAGAGCACGGAACACGTACTGCATGAACGCCATGTACACAGAATATATTTTAATTTGTTTAAATCAGTAAGACACACACACACTAGATAACATTGAACTAAGTGCACAAAATCCAGAGTCAGCGAGAATCATGCTTCAAGTATTATTATTAAGTATCAATTATTATTATTATATAACTCCTCAATGTAACTGCCTGTCTGAAAATCTGCATCCAGTGAGGCAAACAACTCCTCCGGGGTGTAGTTTTCTCATCCTCTCCTCTTCACTATCTGCTTCTGCTCTAGGATTTTTTGAAGTAGTTTCCTCATAATGTCCTGCAATAAATCATGAATGATGATTGTATTATGATGAATGATGATTGAATGCGATTGTATTATAATTAGTAGCCTTATCAATTATTTAGTTTATTTCATTTGAATATGTTAAAGAGAGTTAAAGAGAAAATATAAAAAACACAAAGTATAAAATATATATTTTTTTATACAAAATATAAAAAACAAATTCTGTCATCATTTACTCCCCCTCATGTTATTCCAAACCTCTATGAATTTCTTTGTTCTGCTGAACACAAAGAAAGGTATTTGGAAGAATTTAAGTAACCCCCCCCCCCTCCCCAAAAAAGCATTTTTGAATTTAAATTTTTGGTTGAACTATCCCTTTAATATGACCATACATCATTTCATTAAAGTTGTCACTTTCTGACTAGGCGCTGCTAACTTTTAGCTAACTTTGCCTAACAATATAACTTTACCAGACCCAGCTAACTTTTGAAGCAGTAACCCTGTAACTACAATGGATTAGCTTCCTGAAATGTGGAGAGATGTCCGAATCAACAAACACCAACGCGATGAAATCGGATTATCATTACGTTGTCGGAGGATATTTATTGCCTTTAATGGAGCAGCGCAGGTAGAGTAAAATTAGCTACCGGCTGGCTAAATGTTAACTGATTATAAAACTGTCATTTGCCTTACTATAAGTTATTATCTTGCTATCTTCCTTACCCATCTTTGGATATTTGCGTTTTAACGCTAGTTCAACTATCATTTGGCCGCGGGATTGTGCCATGGTTGTCTTGTTGTTTCTGTGTGTTATGATCGGGCAAACCGCATACATCCCCCTTCGTGACAAGGCTACCAAGGCAGACCACAGTATCTGCGGTCAAAGCCGGGAAAACAAAGCTAGAACACAGTAACATCACTTACTGCGGTTTGCTTTGGTATTAGCTTGGATTTTGTAGTTACTGCAATTTTGACACTCACGTTTCTCTGAAACGCGACACAATTAAATCATCATACTGTGTAACAAGACAGAACAGATGTCACAAAGCCCATTTTAAGCCTTAAATCAATTTGACTAAATGTGTAGTTTACTGCGCTTGGGCGGCAGTATACATCAGTCTTTTAAATCATTTCTGTCTTTATCAGTACTTACATGAATCAGAGAATGACTTTGTCATTATAAGATCAAAATGTTACACTTCAGCTCTATTTGTCATGTTAATTGTTCTTTATTTGCTTTAATGTTTCCTGTTTGATTGAAATAAGCAGTAAATTCAAAGTAATTAATCAATCATTTACTCTGCACTGCCAATTTCTTTATTGAAATCAAAAATAAATAGTTTCTTAAAAACTGTTTGATCTCCCAAGTTAAGAGCAATACCTGGATAAATGATGTCACCGTGCCCTTAGGCACAAATGACATGTATCTTTGT
>JAOTQM010000236.1:0-146733 GCA_026939265.1 Oreonectes daqikongensis | reverse complement strand
TCATCTATGTCCGCACCAATGCTACCAGTAAGTCTCTCAAGAACTGCTTGTGCATGCAATCACCTGTTGTCACTTCAGTATGACTCATTGTTTACTAGGTAATTTGGTGCAGTCAAGTTTTTGACTAGATGAAGTACTATTATGTGGAATTCATTCAGTAGTTTTAACTAACCTTCTTAAAGGCAGATGTTGATGCTGGATTCTCGCAATAGAAAAAAATCATAAAATCCACATTAGTAATTTCAGAAGACAACCTTCAGGAAGTTTATTTCAGGCTCTGAGATGAAAAACCTAGGAGGAAGGTTGCTTAAATAGGTCACTGGTGCCTTTTAGCTGTGTTAACTCATCCAGCGTTGTGCTGCAGGTTGTGCTGTGATTGAAGTCAGGAGGATGCTGCCAGGTGCCCATCTGGCTTCCTTTAGAGCTTGTTTTGTCTTTGCTTCCTGATAAACCACACAAGAATTCATTGAGCTGACAACAGTGTTTAGCAGCTGGTTAGCAGGGACTGAAAGCAGCACTTCAGGGTTTGGCAGAGGGTTGTGTTCACATGCCGTGACATCGCCACTGCCCCCACTCTTCTTCTTTCTTGGGAGGAAGCTGTCATTATCCTTCTCATCTGTCTCATCTGTGACCCGCTCTGACAATGTGGTCTAACCAGAACTGAGTTCTGTCAACACTGTGCATATTTCCACAAAAATAATTAAAGGGACGATGGAGACGCAAATCTTTTTTTTTTGGTTCTATTTTCTCACATAAATCATTTTCTTCCTCATGTAAATTGTATTCACTCGTGTGTTTTTTTTTTCTTTCCTTCCAGAACCATCTGTACCCCTGGACCCCATATCGTCATCTAACTCCTCATCTCAGATCATTCTCAAGTGGAAGCCCCCTAATGACCCGAACGGAAACATCACACACTACCTGGTCTTCTGTCAGCAGCAACCAGAGGCCAGCGAGCTCTATAAGTTTGACTACTGTCAGAAATGTACTAGACTGCATACCGGAATGCACATACACACTAGTATTTAGCAATGTTTTGGCAGAAGAGAAAACTTTATGTTGTATTGTTCAGGTATGAAGCTGCCCACCAGAGCCCCACACAAGTAGACAATCAAGAGGAACACAAGTGTAACCCGACAGAGGAGCAGGGCCAGGCCAAGCTGTGCTGCGAGTGCCCCAAAACAGAGAAACAGTTGAAGAAAGAAGCAGAGGAGTCCGAATACCGCAAAACCCTCGAGAACTACCTTCATAAAGTATTTAAACTCAGGTAAACTTCACTGACATGACCCTCTAGGTGGAGATTCTCCAGTGGTTTGTTGTTTTCTCTCGAGTCCTCAGCTCAGGGTTGAATGTCTCAGCGGCGGTCAGACCGCGTTCCCTTTCTGGCTTGGTTTTGACTCCATCGAGACCTTGAGTGCATGTTTTTGATAGGTGTGTCTCCACCGGTTTTTGTATCGTTGGTCTTCAGATACAATTTATTCAAAACAAAATTCACTGTTTTGAAATTTACAAATGTTTTACAAAACAAAACTTAATGAAGTGGTCAAAATCCATGTTTCCACTCCATGTTTTATGAAAAAACTGCAGTTTTTTACAGATTAGGGCCGTGTATTTGATTGAGTGACACAGTCCACAGTCTACTTTTTAAGCGAATCTTATGGATCGTGATCTTTTCTAAAGTACAGAACGAGTGCTTTTTACCTTACACAAAGTGAAAGTAAAAAACGCTAACGAAGCAGCCTGTCTATATTAACATACAAAATACTCCCACACGATATAGTTGTCGTGTTAATATTGTATCACATGTTTTTGTTGATAAAAGCAAGCATACAATAGTAGCCTATATACTCAGTTTTAAGAAACGCTGTGTAGTCAGACGCAGCAGACGCACACATAGCCTTCAACAATGCAATGAGCGACCAAGTTTGTTAAAGCGCTTTGTGTTTTCTTACCACCAATTTCTTTATCTCACAAAGTCCCGAAACATAAACACTTATTACTGAAAGATGCATTAGAGCAGTCAAAAATACGACTGAGGTCTTCACAGTTTGAAGCTGTGGACAGTGCACACTTTACATGTATTATTATTAAAAATATTAAAAATAATTATATATTTCAATAATAATGTGTATAAAACATATAATAGTTTTTAGTTAGGTTTAAATTACCATTTTGACAACTGATTCTTAAATGCCATATAGTGTACAAATAAAATAGTCCATATAGGAATGTTAAGATCTGGATCTCAAAATGGGAAAGAAAATCGCATTTCAGATCATGGATCGTGATTCTTTGTTATAAAGATTGTGATGTGCTTTTTTGAGAAGAATCCCTCTCTCTCGAGTCTGAACTTGCCAAGTCCGATCTTGAGAAACGGCCTAGCTCCTATGCGACGCAGCGCAGCGCAAACCGATGATAATGTGATATCAAAGTATCACGAGAGTGTCTGATCTCGCATGACATGATGTCACATGGGAATCTCTTGTCTGCATTGCATACAGCTTGCGCGCACCCGCTTGTGAGTAAATGCTGTTGTAATAATGTTCGTTGTGGGAGGAGGAAAGAGGCAGGGTCGGCGTAGTGAAATCCAAAAGAATATTTATTAACTTTCAAAGTAAGCGGTCTCCAAAACACCGAACAAACAGAAACAAACAAACAAACTCAGGTCTCGTCACACGCCCCTGCGTGTGTGCATGCATTCCGTCTTGTGTGTCTCCTCCGACCACGGCGGCGTCTTTTTAAATTCCTCTCGCCAATCACTGTAACGAGAGACAGCAGGTTAGTAGCCGAACTTGACCTACTTACCGCCCTCCGTGCTCCGGGCTGAAGCTCCTCCCTCCCAGACGGAGCGGGGCCACGCCTCCCCTGCCACAGCTGTATTGATTGCTGTTGCATTTTTTTATAGAAACAAACAATTAGCTACTTGAAAAGAGTCAAATAAAATTTACAGCGGAAGAGTTAAGAAGACGTCATCTGTCAGCAAAAATTACAGCGCGAGACAGAGCAAAAGAATTAGGGAATGACTTTTATGAAGATGGTGGAGGGATGTTCTGTAAAGTCTGTCAGCACTCTGTTGATTATCTGAGGAGACAGACAGCACTAGAGCATCTCAAATCCGTTCAACACAAAAATTGAAAGGCGAGTACTCCAGGTAAGTTTTTTATATTTTTTATTGTGTGGTAAAAAAAGTGTCATTATCTTAAGTTGCCAGACCATTTTTGATGACCCCAGAATATTTTCTTCTATAAATATACATAAAAATCAATGAGAGAATGTTAGAGAACAAAGCCTCTTTTTAAAAATATTAAATTTTTTTCATTTGTTCCTTTTTACATCCTTTAAAATGTGTCTAGGTTTTAAACAAAAAGTTTAAAATAATTGTAAAACATAAATAACATAAAAAACAAAACATTCAGTTTTATATACAAAATATAATTATATGGTCTTGATATGTTTATCTGTTTAGTTTAATTTCAGAGTATTGCTTTGGTTTGGTGTATTTAGTGTCTTTGTATATATACACCAATCAATCAAATCTGCTGTCATCTGCAGTTAAATGCATTTTATAGGAACCAGTAGAGAAAAGTAGAGAATAGGATGAAATAATAATGGAGACTGTAAGCTCAGAGATTTTTTTTTTCTCTAATGAACCATTAAAAATTCTTCAATTAAACTCTAATTAATATATGTTTTCTCTAGCATCATTCAGAACACAGTCTCTGTCCTTCTGTTTGTCGAAGACACCATTAACAGCTGAAAGAAAAGAGTATATCTTTGATTTTCTGAAAACCCTTATTGAAGCGGACATCCCTCTTGAAAAAACATCTAAATTCTCGTAATTTTTTCAAAAGTATTGCAAACAGAGAGGGTCAATTCCAGGTCCATCTCATTTACGCTCTGACTACCTTCCACAATTATTTCCTTAGTGTTTGGAGAACATCAAGCAGGCTGTACATGGAAGCCCTGTGTATGTAATTGTAGATGAAACAACAGATGCTTGTGGTCGATTTGTCCTCGCTATTCTCCTCCAGCCAGTGGGCAAACCACCTCTTGCAGCAGATATAATTTTTTAGATAAGGTTAATTTCAGCAGCATCTCGCAGGCGGTCATCTCCTGTCTTAACTCCAACAACATCAGATGTGCTTTTGTCACAGATTCTGCAAGTTACATGAAAAAATCATTTTACACAATTCTCTGTGGACTCTTTCCCAATGCCAAACACATGACTTGTCTGGCACACTTGTTGCACTTACAGGTGCTGGTCATATAATTAGAATATCATCAAAAAGTTGATTAGAATATTGTGAAAAGGTTCAATATTAAAGACACTTGGTGCTACACTCTTATCAGCTAATTAACTCAAAACACCTGCAAAGGCCTTTAAATGGTCTCTCAGTCTAGTTCTGTAGGCGACACAATCATGTGGAAGACTGCTGACTTAACAGTTGTCCAAAAGACCACCATTGACACCTTGCACAAGGAGGGCAAGACACAAAAGGTCATTGCAAAAGAGGCTGTTCACAGAGCTCTGTGTCCAAGCACATTAATAGAGAGGCGAAGGGAAGGAAAAGATGTGGTAGAAAAATGTGTACAAGCAATAGGGATAACCGCACCCTGGAGAGGATTGTGAAACAAAACCCATTAAAAAAATGTGGGGGAAATTCACAAAGAGTGAACTGCAGCTGGAGTCAGTGCTTCAAGAACCACTACGCACACTTTTGAACAACAGACAGTGTCAGAAGCGTCTCGCCTGGGCTAAAGACAAAAAGGACTGGACTGCTGCTGAGTGGTCCAAAGTTATGTTCTCTGATGAAAGTAAATTTTGCATTTCCTTTGGAAATCAGGGTCCCAGAGTCTGGAGGAAGAGAGGAGAGGCACAGAATCCACGTTGCTTGAGGTCCAGTGTAAAGTTTCCACAGTCAGTGATGGTTTGGGATGCCATATGTCATCTGCTGGTGTTGGTCCACTGTGTTTCCTGAGGTCCAAGGTCAACGCAGCCGTATACCAAGAAGTTTTAGAGCACTTCATGCTTTCTGCTGCTGACCAACTTTATGGAGATGCAGATTTCATTTGCTGTCCAGACAAGATGGGGACCCTGGATAAAAGCGGTTAAATACCTGGCCGAACATGGATATCTTGCAAAACTTCGTAGCAACACTTCCACTGTCCTCCGAAGCTGTGCGGGACCTTAGGGTTCTGTTAGAGGAGAGCAAAAAGCTTCTGAAAGTCCAGGCCACCTTCATTGTTGAGCACAGCTCTGATATACTTGCCACCCTCACCAAACTGGAAGAAACCTCCAGACCCAAGGCTGCTACCATCTATAGTCAACTGGAGGACCTCAGCATGCTATTTCAATATGGGTGCACCGCAGAGGCTGAGTACTGGCATCCTTGTACTAGAGATTAACTGAAGGAGTTAAATGACGAAGAGCGGTACACTTGTTCAGAGCAGTTTAAGGAAGCAATGGCAGAATGTTCCATAAAGTTACAGGCTGTGATGGACAGACAGTGTCCCCAATCTTCCCTCCCAATCTACCTCCCGATCTTTGATCCAGCTGAGGTCTCTGGTTTCAAATCTGATATTAAAGACTATATCGAAGTTGTCCCTGCTTTGAGCAAGGTGTCTGCAGAAGAGTGGTATCGTTACATTTATATGGACAAAAGTGATGCAGGAGAAGTTAGTGCAGAAGAGTGGTGGGCTGCTAGGGAAGACAGAATGCCAACACTTGCCTCACTAGCTTCAATGTACCTTCATCTCCCCACTACTTTAGTAGATGTTGAGAGACTTTCTTCTCTCTATTCTTCACTTACACAGCACAGATGCAGTCTAATTGAGGAAAATATCAAAATGATGATGATTGCCAAGTTCAACACCAGAGATTATAAATGAGCTCCAAATTTCAAAATTGTTAGGTCACTTGTTTTCTTATGTTTATAAGAATGTTCTGTAATTAACTGATTGTCACAGTAGATGTTGTGAGGCTTTTTTCTCTCGATGATGCTGATTGCAAAATTCAACACTAGATTATAAATCAGATGCAAACACCAGAGTTTTTTCTGTTAAATTACTTGTTTTCTTATGTTTCTACCAGACTATTTTGTAATTAACATTAAATATTTTCAGCATCTTTTTTGTGATGTACTATAAAAGACACATGGCTTTGTTTAGAAAACTAGTTATTCCAATTACATTTGTATTGTGAACCTCAAATAAAAGTTCTTTTTTATTTGATTTGTAATGTTTTAAAGGCCTATTCTCTCAAATCTTTTTAACACATTTAAAAACTATTTTGCAGAAAAAAATTCTGTGCAGAATTAACAAAAAAGTCTGCAGATTCCATCTGGCCCTACTTATGAGCCTAGATAGTCATGCTGTAAAAATATTTTATAATCAACAAAAATAATATTTAAAAATAAATATGAAACTAAATAGGCTTTGTTTTCTTTCACCCCCTAGCCGATGAACATGCCGTTCAGCAGAAACAACATCTTTTAATATTTTTCTTCTTTTTTTAAAGTCATGGAAATTACATATAACAAATTCAATTCACTTTTATTTATATAGTGCTTTTTACAATGTTGCATTGTTTCAAAGCAGCTTTACAGGAAGAATGTCAAAGCAAATCAAAAAGTTACTATTAGTAGGGCTTAGTACTGCTGTGAAGAAATCGCATGCTATGACAGTACGTACTGATTTAAATTAAGAATCTACTAAAACAGTACGTTCTATATAGTATGTGAGGGGGTCGTATGAATAGAATTTTTTGTCATGTGACCCGTATGCTCTTGACCTATGACGTATTAACAACAACTTGTATTTCAACAACAGTTTTCTGCTATTTTTGTTTAATTATTTTTCTTTTTGACCATTGCTCAGCTCCCGTGGCATCATGGGATCGAGTAGTGTCCATCCGATGCACACTCACAAATCTTGACAGAAGCAGTAGACCATCCAGGCATTTTTGTGTCTACTGTTTTGTTCATACTGAGGTTTCGGACATACTACTTATGACTTTTGCCTACTATATACTATGGAAGTAGCCGATTTCGGATGCAGGGTCTGTATTATTAATATTTATATTAATACAGTCACTCGTCGCCATGAACCCGCTTGCGATGTGGGCCGGCCCCCGCGATACGGGCCCCAGTGTTACGCAGCTGAATGTACATTTGCACATTCGGTTTTAGCCACTCTGTTGTATTAAGGTATTAAACTAGATATAAAGGCTTGTTCACATCTAAAAAAAAAATTTAAACGTAAAATGTTGCATGGTCATACGCTACAATAGGTCTCACAATGCAGATTTACATGCAACATATCACCCCATTTAACAGCTGGTATATTTTCAAAGGGGGAAAAAATATTTTATGTAGAACAAAATAATATATTTATGGCAAGTCATCACTGTGTATATAATTAAGTCTTAAGACCAACTGCCTTTGTACCTGTTTGTTTTCCCAGACCGTCAAGACAACGCAGATCTTTGGTGAGTGTGTCCAATAGGACTTCCTCTCGTCTTTACACCATGCCCTCTTCGCTGCCCAATGGCTCTGCCACTAGTAGCCCAGAGGAGGAAGCAGAAGCAAATACAATTTCCTTTAAGGTTTATGGCAAGGAATCCACAGTCATCTCCAGCCTGCGCCATTTCACCAGCTATCAGTTAGAAATCCATGCTTGTAACCACCCGACCGACCCCACTCGCTGCAGAATGGCGGCTTACGTCAGCGCCCGCACCATGCCTGAAGGTACAGGACTCCACTAAACTACTGTATTTGGTAACTGTATTGTTACACAATAAAATAGTTTCGCCCTGTGGTGACTTCGGTTTATTATCCTACAGAAAAGGCAGATGATATTTTTGGGAAGATAACCTACGAGCTGTCAGAATACACCGTACATATCAGGTGGGCAGAACCTAAGGACCCAAACGGCATGATCATCCTCTATGAAGTCCTTTACAAGAGACTGGGAGATACAGAGGTGAGACATTATAGCCTGGATTCTCTCCGGGCACGCTGCTCCTGTGAACACTGGCTGCACTTTAAATCAGATTTTTATCAATCCTACATGTGCTAGCGCTTAATCAACAAACTGTTTTAGCGTCTGTTAAGTTTTAAATTAACATTGAAACTCTTTTCTATGTTTGGATCACACCTTATTCTCAAACCAAATAATAATCATATGTTGGATGTTGTGAGGATGTCTGCAGATCTGGGAGCAAAAGAAACCAACAGAGTCAGGAGTAAATCTGGTTCTTAGCTCATTTTATTTCCAGAAGCATGGCTTTTTATATGGCACAAGAAAACATCTGGAAGTTATTATATGTCCAGTGTCCTATAGTATGACCAAATAAGGTATGTGCCAACAAGGCATTCCTAGGGCCATCTTCTTACAACAACACATAAAGAATGTCCGCTCACCCTAGGACCCTTACTTAGGAGGGCCTGCTGGCTCCCAAGGCTATACATTGTATGCGGGGAATCCAAAATCTAACAGTTGGCCCCTTTTGAGGCATTTATGCCTTAACAATTACTTCCCCGCACCAGTAATAAGCAATAAAAGTAAAATAAAAAAATAATGAAGAAACATTCCTAACAAAAAGGGCCACATCCGGTCCGAACAGATGTTTTACCTCTGTCCTTATTTGACATCCGGATTCGTGGTCACTTAAGTTACTGTATTTACTTGAGCAACATGATAACCCTTCATGATCACACTTATAGATGATTTTAATGCACGGCGAATCATAGCCATAATACAAGGCCATAAGCAAAGCAAAATCAAAATGCATGCAACAATAATAGCGATTAAAATCAACCAATGTTCAATTTTACTAAAGAGGCTGGAAAAACTTGAACTCCAATCCCAGTCATATCCAGTCCTTTCTCGACTTGTCATCTCTGCAACTGCTCTGGTAATGTTCCTGATTCCTTGATCAATCAAATGTCCATCTGCATCATTATCTGGAATGTAAGTACAACAACTATCTCCAACAATAACACAAACACCACCTTGAGAGGCCGTTAGCTGGTCTGTTTAGCACCAGTCTGTTTTGTAAGGTCATTAATCTCAAACCTCTCAATTCTTCTTTTGTACCATCAAATATTCGTGTGGTGTCATTCATAAACTTAATCAACTCATATCTAGTAACTTGAACCTCAATTTGTAAACCAGATACTAGAAATATGATTATCATTTTGGACAATTTGGACCCAAACGTATAACAGGGGAACCTTCAGTGGTGATTGGTAAGCTATTAATGGGGCAAGGTTTGCCCAGGACCTATGTTCAGCCGACAGATGGCCCCCTCACTCACTAGAAGAGCAAGGATCTTCTGTCTGGCACAAGACCTCTCACCAGTGCCCTGTCACACACTTTGGGCAGGCTTCTTAGGCCCTACAGTGTCAATTAGTTATATTAAGGTTGATCGGAAGTGGAATAAGAGACAGATACCCGTTTACACCTGGTGTAGTAGTAAATTAGTAGTAGTAATTTTTTTTCTTTATTTATTTACTCATCAAGTATTCACAGAAGAGATGTTTTAAGATGTTGTTTGAATGTTGTGAGAGATGTGGTTGATCGGACAGAGTTTGGAAGGCTGTTCCACCAGCAAGGAGTTGCTTAGGAGAATGAGCGGAAGAGATCTACTGCCCTTTTGAAAGGTCACTACAGGATGCCGCTCATTTGCTGAACACAGGGATCTTGATGGGGTGTAGGAGGGTAAAGGGGGATTAAAGTATCCCAGTGATACTTCTGTAGGCAAGCGTTAGTGACTTGAATTTGATACGGGCTTTGATTGGTAACCAGTGGAGAGATAAAGAGATAAAAAAAAACAAGCCGTGCTGCTGCATTCTGAACCAGCTGGAGTAGTTTGATTGACTTTATATGACTTTAAAACAGTGCATGGAAGAATATGAACAGGTTTGTCTGTCATTGTATTTGTTCTTTTTTCAAATTATTTACAGAACAATTTATAAAAATCAGACATATTTCTATTAAATACTTAGTAAAGTCTTGAAAAGTTTATACTTTTTAAAGTTTTTTTCATTTCCCAACAATCAGTTACAGTTTTTAAATATTATTTGGTCTACCCTTTACAAAGGAAATCCCTGCAAATGTCAAATAATTCGGTGTTAACCTGAAGCTGAGGCTTGGCATCGCCCTCCTCGCCTCCCCCTCGGCTTGCCACGTCCTACAGAGATCCTTTTACAGGTATGTGGAGGGTCTCTTGCAGAGCACGTTTCCTTTCCACAGCTGCTCTCTGTGTGTTGGAATGAACATATTTTATATTAATTTGTCCACCATCTGTTTGTTTAAGTATAAAATGCTTGAGGCATAAAATAACTCTAACCCTGGCTTCATCTAAAATCTGGTCATGTTTCAGCTCAAGAGCCATACGTCTCCCCTCTTGGTATTGGGGATTCTGCGAGTCAAGCTTGTATTTGGTGGCCATTGCAATACAGAAAGAAACAGAGACACAGACGAAAACACAGCCACACAGATACAAACAGACAGATGCTGTATATACACAGAGTTGAGAGAGACAGACAGCAATAAAAAGCAAGATTTAGATCGGATGGCTCTTAAAAGTGCCTTTGGGTTCTGTAAATCAGTTGTAGGTTCAGAGGAGTAGTTTGACAGGATCTGCAATAAGAACAGAAAATGACAATTATGTAGTGTGGGCTAGCTATGGTAATATTTAAAAGTGTAACCTAATAGTGAGAGATTACCAAATAAAAAAAATGCTGGATTGTACGTCATGAACGGGTAATAACTGGTGTTTTATGTCATAGAATAAAACGTGAAAATATTTAGAGGTTTTGCTAACCACAGACCGTATTTCAGGCGATTTACCTAAAATGGTCTGTGTACCTTCGGATAATTTGTTTTTGCTTTCAAAACGGGAAAAATATATTTTTTTACTTATTCCACCGTATTTATGAGCATTAAAAACAAATCTTGAGACTTAAGTAATCTTGTTAGAGATTAAAAAACGCCACACAGCAACTTGTCGACACTGCACCAAGTAAAAAGGCAAAGATATAACGCTTAACAAGGTCTAAACGCGTTCATTCTAATGGATTGTTTTCCCCACGGCATAAACGGATATGATGTTTTTGTGGGCGTTCTATATAAAAATATAGACTGTTGAATGACCCTGGGATACTGATATTACAGTTGTAGCCTAGATGAAACATGAACAGAAAACCTCCGGTCATTCCGTTGGGTCTTTTTCAGTCACAGATACTGCACGGAGTCTCACACCCAATACGTCTTAGTTTTTCTATGTATCTTACTCTGTTGAACAAAAAATGTCATTTAATGTAGACCATACTGGCTATCGCCATGCATTTCCAATGAGGGGGCAAAAGAATGTAGAATTCAGGCCACGCCCCTAGCTTTGACACGACACCGACCAAGTCTATTTTTGTCTACACTTTTAAGTCTAACAAGTTGCTAAAAGTGACTACTTCCTTTGGCGGGGGACATTAGATATATAAATCATATAATCAACCAACTATTTTAGTATTGTATTTATTTTTGTCTGTTTTTTATTTTATTTATTTGTTATACATATTTGTTTCTTGTGTTGTGGTTGTCTTATTCATCTGTGCCAATGCCCCTTTAAAAAAAAAAACTACAATTGTTTAATTTACATTGTATGCCATTTTGTTGTGTAAATGTGTTATATTTTGTTATTTTTTAATATAATTTAAATAAAGTTTGAGTAAGTTGTTGGAGGAATTGTGGTGATGACGTTAGTGTAGTCGGTTTATAGCCTCTTGGTAGCTTTTTACTGCTGGCGATTGTATTTAGGCTTCCAAAATAGCAACTATTGTATTATTTTGTAAAGATTATCCTGATAGACGAAACGTGTAAACATAATGAACATTTGTTAATCACAGACCTTATGTTTTGAGATCTTCCAAAAGTCTATGGGGAAAATGCATAATTATGATGGGTAATGCATGATTCCACTATACCCTTTTCTTTCAAACAAAGGAGAATTATCATTTTATATATTATATATAATTTCGTGTTTATGTGCTGAGAAAATATGACAATATTAAAAGAGAATCTGCGTCGGGCCCTAACGTAGTTTTAGCCTTCAACATAGTAAGGGTCGATAAGGCTCATGGGTACTGTAGTATTTACTGTTATATTTGACATACCAAACTGATGTAAAAACGGCATTTCTCAGAAATGAAATAGCAACTCTTAGAAGCGAGACTCTGCATCCTCCTTAATTAATTTTATTTAATGTATTTTAACTGAAGCGAACCGCACTGACGACGGTTTACAATGGCGTGTATCCCATATAATAAAGAGGGATACAATAGCCAGATTAAATGTTGTATAATGTAGTAATTTAAGACTATAAGGTAATGAGAAAAAACAACGCAGAACAAAGCGCCTGTGGAGGAGAGAGGCAGGACAAACACTTCCTATTAAGATACATTGGATTGAAAATCGTGCTGAGCAACACGAAAAAACGGAAAATATCGTGTCCACCAGCACGAAAAAATAGATTAAATTTCGTGACAGTGTCACGAATTGCCTTGAGACTGGGTTGGATAAATTTGAAGTTGCAAACTTGTAGATCTTTTTTTCTCTCCTGCAAACACAACACAACAGTTACACCTTCTTGAATCCTTCAGTGCAAGTGCACAAATTCAGTTCTACAAATCACAAACTAAGATACTCGTGCACTCAAGTTTTTTGCTACTATTGCTGCAGTAAATATGGTGCAAAACACATTTACACACCTGCACCAAAAGACATGCGTTCACAGAAAAGTTTAGCACATCCGTAAATAAACATGTGAATTCATGAAATGAGAGTTGAATGCTTGTAAAATATTTTCTCACAAATAAAGGGTTTTATTCTTGGATATTTTTCTAGCACAAACACAAGAACATAAATACTGCTTGAATCTCCTGCTGCGAGTCTGTGACACAAGTTCGCTCACTCTCTCATTTGCACCACATACCTGTGTGATGTTTCCAGTGGTGTAAAGTAACGAATTACAAATACTCAAATTACTGTAATTGAGTAGTTTTTTTCAGGAATTGTACTTTTTAAGTAGTTTTAAAACAGTGTACTTTTACTTTTACTTGAGTACATTTTTAGTGATGTATCGGTACTTTTACTGCACTACTTTCCCTCACATTGTTGTCACTACTTTTTATGTTTATTTTTCATGTGATTGGCTAAGAAGAATAATCAGTCCCGTCACGTGACCCCGTCCAGTCAAATCCTGCATAGAAAACTTGCATCACACAGATTTTAAGACACCTTGAGGCAGGGAGCGTATCTGACGGTGGTTTTGCACGCTTGTAAGTCACTGCAGGAAAGGGACATGATATGAAGAGTCATCTGAGATGAGGAGAAATATTGTGTTTCTGTATTACTCCATTCGCCCAGTGTCATCCAAACAGCTATATTAGGTGCTACAATTGTCCATCTCTCTCCAGAGTCTCTACATCAAGTGCTCTGCCCTTATAAGTGAGTAGGGAACATGAATACGATTGGAATGTGTACTTAGTCCACATGATTAAACGTGTAGCAACGTGTTGGAATTGCATAAATGGTTTTAACTGGAAAACTGAGTTCATCACAGACAGACAAATAGAACAGTTTGTGTTTTAAACACATTAAATGGTTATTTTTTCTGAGTTGTATTTACAATAAGGTAAAAAGTTGTTAAAAGTAGCTAGTTTCTACATAAATCTCTAAATTTGATTATTAATAATTATTAATAATTTATTAAATAGCACCGGCTAAAAAGTAACGAGTAACTAGTACTCTAAGTAGTTTTTAAGAAGAGTAATTTTTATTTTTACTCAAATTACCTTTTTAACACCAATACTTTTACTTGTAATTGAGTACAATTTCAGCAATGTAACAGTACTTGTACTTAAGTACAAATTTCCAGTACTCTTTCCACCACTGGATGTTTGGTGCAAAAGTGATTTGTGCATTTGCAGAGGGCGCCTAGTTTTTGCGCCCAGCAGGTGGCGCCCTATGACGTAAGGAAAAAAGTCAGCGAGCGAGCATCGTTTCTTGCGTTTTTATTTCTTTTTCCGAAAGCACTAATCATAATACAGTATATTTGTTTAGTTTAAGTAAGAATAGGCCTACGCGGTAACGCTTTAGATTACAGGCCGCAATGTACCGCATATTAAACAATGTAGGCTACAACGTAACTATATATAACAATAATGTAGGATAGGCTACCTAAACAGTACTACATAGGCTATCTGTTGGTAAAGGGGAACAAGATGCACAGTTTGGTAAATAAACAGGTAAGATTCAGGAAAATGTTTAAACTTGTACTAGGCTATTTAACAATAATTTAATAAAGATATACACGCAACCCAATGTGTAGCTTTTTCTTTTCATCATAAGGCTTGTTTTACCTCATGCAGAACGGGAAAATGTGCTAATAAAGTGGACAGCTATCGTAACTTAAACAACATATAAACACTGAGTTGGTAGGCTATATGGTTGTCCTGTTTATATTGTTTAAATTGAGGTAGCTATAACATGATAAGGTGAAAGTCTGTCCCTATCTTACAGTCTGTAAGATCACCTGCTGAGAAACGCGCTTCATCTTTGCTGTAGCATTTTGCTAATTTCTTTAATTATAATTAATAAAACCATGGCAAAGAACTGGCGATTGAAGATGAGTTTTAATGTGTTTAAAATATCATTGAACTCTTACCACTTTGTTCCTCGAACTTTGCATATTGTTCCCCTTTACCTACAGATATGTACTGTAGAGGTAGGCTACATTATTGTTATAAATAGTTACGCTGTAAATTCTGTTTAATTATGCGGTTTATTATTATCTAAAGCATTACCGCATAGGCCACATTTGCAACGGTTTTATTTGATATACACAGCGATAGGTTCTGCACGGTGAATCAGTTTTGCAGTTCATAACACTGTTGTTTTTGCATGCACACCTCTGTTTACAGACTCGCAATGCTTGTTAAAGCGTGGAAAACAAAGGTCACAAGAATACAGATCATATTTATTTGGCATTAATATGAAGTTGCAGTTTCACAACACATTAATTACACTTACGAAAAACTGTACAATGCTGCAAAACTTGTTTTCTTTCGCTTGCAGCTTGATTTACACATTTACAAAACTTTTTTGCGCATGCAATTTATTTTATACTTGCAATGTCTCGTAGGCCTACAGGTTCACAAATTTTACCCCGTGCATGCAAATGTTTTTAGCAACATTTTACCCAACAAGTACAGAAATAAATGAATATTTTGGAAATATTTAAATATGGAAAAAATACATACAGGGAAAAATAACTACAAAATTAAATGCATAAATAAATTAATACAAATTAAAACATTAAAGAATGAAATATTTTTAAAAAATGACCAATTGACACGAACTTCTCCGAGACACGAAGAGGTTGAGGATCTAAACGCAGTTTTAATAATCCAAACAGTACAGGCAAAGGTCAGGGCAGGCAGAAAACAGGCAAAGGTGATAGAACAGGCAATGGTCAGGGCAGGCAGCAAAGGTGCAAACAATGAAAACAACAGATCCACAAAACAAACACAAGTAATCCAACCAAACGCTCAGATATGCAGTGTAACACAAAACAAGACTTTGCAATGACTGAATAGCAAACCAGGGTAAATAGACAGAGATGCAACAGATAAGACACAGATGAAAGCAATCATTAATAATGAGTCCAGCAATGGATTATGGGAAGTGTGCACTGTGTGAAGTCCAGGTGAAGTGGATAGTTCTCTCTAGTGAAGCACGAGGGCACTGCAGCTGACAGACATTACACCAGTACCATAAGGCTAAATCTTATCTAAATGTATTTCATTGTTTATTATGATGTTTTCCCTAACAAAATGATTTTCCATTCAAATGCATCTAGGACACACGGGCCAAACCGGGAATCTGTATATGTGGACTTCAGCAAAATGCGATGGCAATGTTTTTTTAAATGCGCAATAGGCATTCAACTAACATTTGCGAAGTTTCTAAATGGGTGCAGGTTGTCAAGTCTATTTGTTCAATGTAGGTTTCATTTTAGCTAATATGACTTATTTAATGATTTAAATCCAGATTAATAATCTGGATTGCAACATAATAAAATACATGACAATATTTCCATACAAGATGGTGAATAACTTTTCTACAAATCGTTACTAAGGGAACTTTTATTTACAAAAACAAAGAATAAAACACTTTAAACTGACAGTAGTCCTCTGTGTCCCACATGTCTTTGGTTATCTGCAGAAATATGTAGGTTAGATGGTGCAATGCTCAGTGATTCATGACATTTTAAAAACTACAAACAATCCTTACAAAAATTAACCATGTTTTGCTAAAAATGTAATATTTTTTTGTGTGAATGGATTACTATTGTCAAACCCCCCCCCCCCCATCATGGTTAATTTTTGTAAGATAAACAATTCAACGTTAAGATAAACAATCAGGTCAACCTTTGATATTTAAAATATATGTGTACTCACATAACCGCCAAAGTACTGATGTGTAATCTGGAGACTGCAGAGAAACACATGTTAGATGGATTATTGCTCAGTAAATTATTGCACTTCTCTCACATGAATCATGTCATCCTGGTTATTATTCTCCTCGTCAGATGAGAAGCCAAGATCAATCAGGGTTTCTGGAGAGTGCAGAGATGCACATGTTAGATGGGGTTATAATATCGAATTGAATCAAATTATTGCATGTACTCAGTTACTTCGTATGGCTCGTAATGAATAATGTCGTCCTCATAATCATTCTTGTTAGATGAGGAAACAAGGTTGATTGTGATTTCAGGTGACTGCAGAGATACACAGGTTTTATGCAAACATTTATTGAAGTTAACTTTATAAACAATAAAGACAAATAATTAGAGATTTACTTAACTTATGCTTATTTTTTTTAAGTGTCTGGTGTCAATTTAACATAAACATCATTGTGCGTGTACTCACATGAACCATGTCGTTCTCGAAATTGTACATTTCTTCAGCAATGTTGTTTACTATAGGAAACTGTCATGTATTACATAAAAACAGAACCCAGATGCAGACAGCTCTCAACAAAAAACACTTTATTTGACATAACTCTAAAATCCCTCGAGGGGGAAATCAAGAACAAAAAACTTTAGCAGAGTAAAACTTGGGGACAGACCAGGGGGCGAACATGACAGCGCCGCAAACTTGACAAGGTTGACAAACGATCCGGCACAGGACAGCAAACACAAGGGCATTAAATAAGAGAGGAACATAAGAGACATAACAAGGGCAACAGGTGAAGGTCATGAACTTATAACCTGATCATGAATATGGAAACAAGGGGGCGGGGTTAAGACGCATGACAGGAGAGCACATGGCACACAAACAACGGCCATGTGCTTCCAACACAGACACAAGACATGATCATTTTCTTTGGGATTGGGGTTGAACGAGGTTACTGCCCCCACATTTTGCGTCTTTTTTAGGTTTAGCAAATTATATAAAATAAATTACATTCCCCATAATTTCAGGATACCTAGAATCAGTGTGACAAGTCAGCCAGGCACATCGCTTTACCATTTTTGTAGCATAAACACCATAAAAACGATAAGAGCTTTGGATTTTATAATGCTTTTCTATGACGCTGAAGCCTAAAGTTGTCCGAGTTCTGGTTTCCGTGCAACTGATACTTAGCTGCCATTGGCTTGTCTGTGTTTGAGGGAGGGGCCTAGCTATAGACCATAATAAAATGTTTATAAAAAATATCAGCACTTTTGAAACTTTTGAAACTTTTGTTTTGAGCACCAAATGTAACTGTACATATTTACATTTTACAGAGAGAGCTATAGATCAATGAGAGTGTTCTTATATTGTTGTAAAGTATTGTGCATCTTATATACAATAGACAGGACATTACGTTTAATTTTTTTATTTTACAGAGACCTGCTACTACATATTTACAGGACGGTTCACTGGATTGTACTTGAAGACATTCAAGTACAAAAATTAGCTTTGATATTCATAATGTATTATTTCATTAAACATGTCTTTAGGAAGCCATTATGAAAAAATATACCTTGCATTGTTACTATGTATTTTGATTGGATTCGCTTTGAAGTTATGATACAGTAAAGTAAGCTGTTTTGACTGCACAACAAAATCTGTACACGCAAATATTATAAGAGTTAAGAAATTTGCCTGTTTTAAACTGGTCTGGACTGTTTAAAACTGTATTAAAAATACCTAACCACTTCCCCACACTGGCTGATATATAACAACATTCCCTTTCTTACAATAATCGTTGTATTATGTATTTATGTATTTAGTTTTTCTATACAAGTAAAGTAGCACTGAGGGTTAAGATGTCTGGGGAAAATACTAATATGCTGCATGAAAGCTTTTTATGGTGTTTCTTTTAGTTGTCCAGTCATCACATGCTGCCAGAACTGCAGATAGATAAAGCGCAGAAGCGCATCCAGGAGAACAGCGTACCGCCGGTGTGTCTCATCCGCATTGTAGACTATAAGTTATTTTAGAATTTAGATTTGTAGTATTCTTGAAATAATATTCTTGTTAATGTATGTTTATTAATATGTAGGCTATTTAGCATCACTAAACTAGACCAATCCCTACTAAATATTATCACTATACAATTTAAAGTTGTTGCTAATTATTTGAATTGCTTGAATGAAACATCAATAAAAATCAAATTGATTTATATAACCATGTGTTGCATTGTTGCTTTTTGAAGTTTACTGTATACTCTTGATAAAAATGATTTGCTATAATTGTTATGAAAACAGTATTAATTATTAATTAAGACATTAAGTGGTTTTTATTTAGTTGCAGCTATAATACCATTAAAATCAGCGCAGATGGGCCTATACACAGTGCATATTGAATCAAGGAATAACAAAAGTGGTCTGAATGTCCTCTCACAGTTCCTGGATGTTGCAGAACAACATTGCTACAGCCCTGTAGCATCTTACATTTCTACGTTGTAACAATGTGGTAAGCACGTAGAAGAGCCAGAATAAAAATAGAATGTGGCACCAGTGTTGTTACAGTGTAAATGCATTTGCTAGGTTAATCCTACCCAATACCTAAACCTAACAACTACCATATAAGCAATAATTATTTAGGAGTTTATTGAGGCAAAAGTCTAATAGTGAGAATTGGTCCCTATTCTAAAGTGTGACCATTTTGTCTTGTCCTCCAGCCTGCATCTTTGTTCAGGTTTGTTCAAAAACCTTTGTATGTGATTAGGCTGGTTTAGGATAACAGTAGAGCTAAAGTAAGTCACATCTCTTTTTGATAATATTTGATTTGATCTCTTAAATGCTTTGAGACGGCTAATAATTAAATTGATGATAATGATGTGATGCTTATATAGGCAATCCCAAGAGTTCCAGAGGAAGTTGAAGCTGGTGTTGATGTTCCTTTTGTCATCAAAGCAGGGAAAATAAAAAACTGCAAAAATCAGATTGTGTATTAAAGTAAAGGTTCTGTAGATCAGAGGGGGCAGTCGGATCGTCTCTCTAATCTGGAAGACTACAGACGTGTGTAACATTATTCTTCTTTATTACTTGAAATGTCTATAGACCATTTTGGAGTCTACATCACTGCCAGCTGCGCGTGCATTCTGGTGGCAGAAAATTAAGTGAAACTGAGGAAACAATTTCTTCAAAAATGTGTTTTTGTGTTGTTGAATGTCAAAAATTATGGCATTATTTTCTAAGGAATACCGTCGTTAAAAGCAAGGAGCCCCACGAAGCAGTGGGTTACAAGTGCATTTTATAACAGCTGTTATATTATTATTGCTAATTGCTTTAATAAAACGGTTATTTAATAGCAAGGTTTCATAAAATAAAACACAGCAAATAAGTGATGCACGGGCTATGTTGGCAGTTATAAATCTGGGTATTTTATAGCAGCTTAGATCTGGACCAGAACTGACCATTATATACTGTCATGATCCTGCCATTCTTATGGTTGTTTTAGTTTGAAATGACAGGATCATGGCAGACCCCATGTCTTGTGTCTATGTTTGGAAGCACATGGCCATTGTTTGTGTGCCATGTGCTCTCCTGTCGTGCGTCCTAGCCCCGCCCCCTTGTTTCCATATTAATCATCCCGTTATCAGTTCACGCCCTTCACCTGTTGCCCTCGTTATGTCTCTTTTGTTCCTCTCCTATTTAATGCCCTTGTGTTTGCTGTCCTGTGCCGGATCGTTTGTCTACCATGTCCTGTCTTGTTCCTGTCGCTGTTCCCCCAAGTTAAGTTTTATCAGTGGTGTTTTATTTTTGTCTTGTTTCCCCCTCGAGGGATTTTAAGTTGAGTTTTGTCATATGTGAAATAAACGTTTTTGTCAAAGAGCTGTCTGCATCTGGGTTCTGTCCATGTAAATCATGACAGAACGATCCGGCCATTCAAGAACCCAGCAGACAGCTCGCCGGGATGCCTCCAGTAGGGTGCCTATCGGTGTCCCTCTCCAGGGGTTGAGTTTGTCGGGGTCCCTCTCCAGGGGTCGAGGCCGTCGGGGTCCCTCTCCAGGGGTCGAGGCCGTCGGGGTCCCCCTCCTGGGGTCGAATCCATCGGGGTCCCTCTACAGGGGTCGAGGCCGTCGGAATTCCTCGCCAGGGGTCTACACCGCCGGATTCCCTCTTCAGGGGTTGATGCCGATGGATTCCCTCTTCAGGGGTTGATGCCGCCGGTCTCCCTCTTCAGGGGTTGATGCCGCCAGACTCCCTCTCCAGAGGTTGACGCCGCTGGGTCCTACTGGAGTCATCCCATGTCTGTGGCCCTCCCTCTTTGTGTCTTCTGTCTTCAGGCCCCCCGGGGGATGTTCCTGGGTGTGGCCCATCCCTCTGTGTTCCTGTTGTGGGCCAACCACGTCTCCGCGCCGGTCCAGCCGGCCAACCAGGTCTCCGTGCCGGCCTCCCAAGGCTCCACAAGCTCCCCCAGCTTGTGATTTGGACTTCCCTGCACCACCCTGTTCATGTTTTTAAATTTTTTGTTAGGGGTGGTTTTGTTTATGTTTTGTCTTGTCCTGTGTTACTCCTAGGGGATGCCAGGAGGCATCCCTTAAGGGAGGGGTACTGTCATGATCCTGCCATTCTTATGGTTGTTTTAGTTTGAAATGACAGGATCATGGCAGACCCCATGTCTTGTGTCTATGTTTGGAAGCACATGGCCATTGTTTGTGTGCCATGTGCTCTCCTGTCGTGCGTCCTAGCCCCGCCCCCTTGTTTCCATATTAATCATCCCGTTATCAGTTCACGCCCTTCACCTGTTGCCCTCGTTATGTCTCTTTTGTTCCTCTCCTATTTAATGCCCTTGTGTTTGCTGTCCTGTGCCGGATCGTTTGTCTACCATGTCCTGTCTTGTTCCTGTCGCTGTTCCCCCAAGTTAAGTTTTATCAGTGGTGTTTTATTTTTGTCTTGTTTCCCCCTCGAGGGATTTTAAGTTGAGTTTTGTCATATGTGAAATAAACGTTTTTGTCAAAGAGCTGTCTGCATCTGGGTTCTGTCCATGTAAATCATGACAATATACCAATTTAAGCTAAACAAGCCATTAAACTAACAGGCTGGACAGACAAAATGAAAATAATTCTCATTTCTCCACTATTTATCAAACACAAATGCAAAATAAATGATATATTTAAGAACGATAATTTAGATGCAATTACAAGCCGTCTCTGTCGGCTTTTGAATAATGGAAAACACCATCCAATAATAATGGCATGTTAATGTACAAATGTATAGTACAATATAATGTAAGTCGCTTTGGATAAAAGCGTCTGCCAAATGCATAAATGTAAATGTAAATGTAAATGTAAATAAACCATAATGCTCGAATACAGTTCAGCTATGACATCATTCAGTTCATTTAATGAACGGGACATACAATAATATTACATCTGTTATATGACATGTACTGTACACTATAACAGTTCAATCTTTGATAAACCTTGGGACCACATAATGGCATTGGTGTTGCAACATAATGACTGAGAATGTCTTACAGGGGAGACATCCATGGATCCAGAAAGTCCAGACGTTCTCTCTGGTTGACACATCAAGTGCTACACTACAACAGACTCTGAGCCTGCAGAGCGTCAAGATGAACTTTGTACTAGTAAGAGTTTCACACATGCCTGTATTTGAAATAATCGGACCCTTTCTGCTCAATTAATTAATCGAAGGTGCAGTCAGCTGGTCTAACATGTATCTACCTCGGATAAATAAAATCAAGTTTACTCTAAGTGTTTTGTTTTACAAAATGTAGTCTTATCATGCAAAATCCATTACATATTAGGAACAATATTGACTGTTTTTAAAATCACAAACTGTAGAGAAAATGTGCACAGATACTATAAGATGACCACTAATATAAAGTTGTGGATTGTAATGGAATAACATTGTAACGCCCTAGGGCCAGCGCCTCGGGTCGCCATCTGAGGGCGCCTCGTTGTTTAGTGTTTCTGCCTTGTTTTTGTCATGGACTTCATATCCCATCATGCCTTGTGTCTCGTCATTGTCAACCTGTTTCAGCTGTGCCTCATTTCCTGTTTGTCCCTTCATCTGTGTATATATAGCCCTTGTGTTTCAGTTGTCTGGGGTCGATCGTTGTTAGTGTTACTCGGTTCTTCTGTCGTGTTTTCATATGTCTTTGGTTTATTTTGGTGATTTATATTAAATGTCTAAAACTGCGTTTGGATCCGCTCCCTGTCTCCCTGTCTTGCTGTCAACCAACCGTAACAGAACGATCGACCCTAACATGGATCCAGCAGTGGAATGGCCCCCAGGAGCTCGTCTGCTTATGCTGCGCCAGGACTGTCACTCCCTTGAGGATCATACCCAGGACTTTTTTGATCTCTCCCTTCAAACAGACTTTCCAGATGAGTCGCTCATTGTTTTTTACCGTCGAAGTCTAAATGCACCTCTCTGCACCCAGTTACCCAGTTCTGATCCTCAAGGGAGTTTTTCTAATTACATCCAACAGGTCCTGGCACAGAACAAAGCTCCCTTCACCATGGGTGAGGTTACGGTGGAGGCTTCCCCTAAATATTTTTTTGGGGGGGGCAGTAAGCTGATGGTGGCCAGTCCAGTCATCATGGCCGCCAAGCCAGCGTCTCCAGTCGTCATGGCCGCCAAGCCAGCGTCTCCAGTCGTCATGGCCGCCAAGCCAGCGTCTCCAGTCGTCATGGCCGCCAAGCCAGCGTCTCCAGTCGTCATGGCCGCCAAGCCAGCGTCTCCAGTCGTCATGGCCGCCAAGCCAGCGTCTCCAGTCGTCATGGCCGCCAAGCCAGCGGCTCGCAAGATGGCCGCCAGTCCAGAGCCCGCTGCTCGCAAGATGGCCGCCAGTCCAGAGCCCGCTGCTCGCAAGATGGCCGCCAGTCCAGAGCCCGCTGCTCGCAAGATGGCCGCCAGTCCAGAGCCCGCTCGCAAGATGGTCGTTTCCAGGTTCAGGGTTTTGATCTCCAGTTTGGAGGACACTCCTCTAGCGTCTGTGCAGTCGGCTGGTCTCTCCAGGGTCCCAAGTCAGGTTGTCCCAGAGGGGTCTGTTCCTGTGGCGCTGTCCCTTGAGGCAGTTCTGCCAATCATGGCTGCAGCCTTAGGGTGTGTCTGGGCTGTGCTCTGCTCTGCTGCTCTGGAGGGTGCTTCTGAGCTCCCTGCTGAGTCCAGTCCAGAGTCGGCCGGTGCGTCCAGTCCAGAGTCGGCCGGTGCGTCCAGTCCAGAGTCGGCCGGTGCGTCCAGTCCAGAGTCGGCCGGTGCGTCCAGTCCAGAGTCGGCCGGTGCGTCCAGTCCAGAGTCGGCCGGTGCGTCCAGTCCAGAGTCGGCCGGTGCGTCCAGTCCAGAGTCGGCCGGTGCGTCCAGTCCAGAGTCGGCCGGTGCGTCCAGTCCAGAGTCGGCCGGTGCGTCCAGTCCAGAGTCGGCCGGTGCGTCCAGTCCAGAGTCGGCCGGTGCGTCCAGTCCAGAGTCGGCCGGTGCGTCCAGTCCAGAGTCGGCCGGTGCGTCCAGTCCAGAGTCGGCCGGTGCGTCCAGTCCAGAGTCGGCCGGTGCGTCCAGTCCAGAGTCGGCCGGTGCGTCCAGTCCAGAGTCGGCCGGTGCGTCCAGTCCAGAGTCGGCCGGTGCGTCCAGTCCAGAGTCGGCCGGTGCGTCCAGTCCAGAGTCGGCCGGTGCGTCCAGTCCAGAGTCGGCCGGTGCGTCCAGTCCAGAGTCGGCCGGTGCGTCCAGTCCAGAGTCGGCCGGTGCGTCCAGTCCAGAGTCGGCCGGTGCGTCCGTTCCCGACCTGAGTCAGGCCCGTGGGCCTCCATGGCCGCCTGACCTGCCTCCGCCTCCATGGCCGCCTGACCTGCCTCCGCCTCCATGGCCGCCTGACCTGCCTCCGCCTCCATGGCCGCCTGACCTGCCTCCGCCTCAGCTCCATGGACCTGGCCCTCCGTCCCGCCCCCGCCTCAGCTCCATGGACCTGGCCCTCCGTCCCGCCCCCGGTTCCACCTCCGCTTCACCACCCTCCTGGACTTTATTAAGGGCGTCTGGGATCCGCCCTTAGGGGGGGGCTATGTAACGCCCTAGGGCCAGCGCCTCGGGTCGCCACCTGAGGGCGCCTCGTTGTTTAGTGTTTCTGCCTTGTTTTTGTCATGGACTTCATATCCCATCATGCCTTGTGTCTCGTCATTGTCAACCTGTTTCAGCTGTGCCTCATTTCCTGTTTGTCCCTTCATCTGTGTATATATAGCCCTTGTGTTTCAGTTGTCTGGGGTCGATCGTTGTTAGTGTTACTCGGTTCTTCTGTCGTGTTTTCATATGTCTTTGGTTTATTTTGGTGATTTATATTAAATGTCTAAAACTGCGTTTGGATCCGCTCCCTGTCTCCCTGTCTTGCTGTCAACCAACCGTAACAAACATACATGAACTTCAACCATTGACTTGACAGTAAGTATTGTTCAGGAAACCTCACCTTTTTGCTAAGGGTTAGCTTATTAATGTAAGACAACCGGTGTTCTGCTGATGAAATATTAAAATAATTTGAAAAGGCGTTTGAACCATCCATATTTCTATGTTTTCAGGCTGTTTTTAGCGCTGACCCTTGATGCTTTCTGCCACCAGTTCGGCTCCACCCACAGAATCGTATCATTGATTTTTACAAACACAAAAACTTTCTGTGTCCCTCTTCATCTGTGTGATTCTTCAGTTTGTTTCCTGATGCATCCTAAATTCAACAGCAGCATTATTGTTTTCAACAGCAGCAGAACACTCACAGAAATTATGATGATGTTGAAGAGATCTGAAACTAAAACAAACACACACAAACAGGGAATTACATCAAAGTGTTTAAAAGATGGTGTCAGTTAACTGAATCTGTGATAAAAGCTAAATGATGTTTGAACGGAATATTTACAGAGATTTATGTTTTTGACAGCGTTGAACCATACATATTCCTATGGTGTCTGTTCTCGTCTGTCAATATATTCACACATTATTTAAAATATTTTCAAAATGGTATTTTAAACACATGATTATGTTCATCTTCTGCATTAGTTTTTTTCTCTTGTCGTTCAGTCTTGTGGTCAGATGTGGTTTCCTGAGTAACTTTGCTCATAGTTAAGCTCAGACTTCATCTGTGGCTAAGAGCTGCATGCTATGAAAAACGACCCACTTCTTAATGCAAACACTTCACCAAGGCTGCATCTATAATAGTGTTATTATTTTGTTCCTTTATATTCATGAAAAAATCTACAAAAGAACAAAGATTACAAGAGACCCAAAAACATGAACACAATATATTATGAGTTCAAGTAACATCTGTTATAGAATTTAGCATACATTCCTGATATATTGTGTTCATGTTTTTTCATATTCTGGTATATTATGTCTTACTCTGCAGCAATCGATGATGCTAAATAAATAGTTCATCTTTTTTTCATTGACTTACAGTGTGTAGATGTACATGACATGGCTTTTTTCGGTAAAAGAAAATGACACAATGTTTTACTCACCCTCAAGGCATCCTAACTGAATATAGTTTTCTTATGGTAGAAGTGCTCGACACGGCTCTGTTGTCTTAACAAAGGTTTTCTGAAGCGAATCGATGCATTTGTTTACGAGAAATATCCATATTGACAATGCTATTAACATTGATGTTTAACTTCTGTTGCTGCGTATGTGCGCGTGAACCTCCTGGCTTGTTTTTTTCTGGTAAATGACAGCGATGAAAGCTCCCCACAGAGGAGACAGCATCCCATTCCTGATGTAGATGGGGCATCAATAGATGAACTAGATTAGGCTAAGCAGTCAAAAACAGTGCATCTCTCTGTCTGTATGATGCACTTTTGACAGGTGCTTTGACAGATTACTTGTGTTTCCGTCCTTACAAGCAAAAGTTTAGTTGCACTTGTGGCAACAAGGATTGTCAGCATCAATTCTCATGAAGTGTAACCACACTTTTGAACGGCTGACCGGCTATTCGCGTGTGTGCGCTGTAACTGCGTAAACACAAGCTGCGCGAGAGACACGTGACGCAGAGGCGAATATATTTTTGTCCTAGAAATATCATTGCAATTCAATTAAAAGTTTAATCAAAACATGTGACAGAACAAAGTGTTTACTTTTACAACAATAAAATAAAATGTTTGGTTTTTAAACAAAATGTTAATAGCCAAATATTTACTGTATATTAGCCTATCAGTAGACTATAATGAAAATTAAGAAATTGTCCTATGCCATTTATAAAGGTTAGCATCAATTTTGTTTTCCACTTTTCTAGTTACAATTTTACTAGTCACTGTTTTATAGAAGCACACTTTAGTCTACATAGCTTATAAAAGGGTCATTATTTATCAGTAAGGAATATTTTTGCCATTCGCCACATACAGTGTTTAAATCTAAATGAAAGTAGCATCATGATCGCTTTCTAAAGTATTTCTTCATGGATGTGAAGTGCTTTATTCAGAGGATTTATTTATTGCATTCTTAACGCCATTCCAGCATCTAAGGCTATATTCATGGCGAGAACTAGTCACTCTATACACACAAGTCGATACTATACACAAGTCTTCTCTATACATGAGTCAGGGGGGACAATTTGGATTCCTCAATTAACCTATCCTGCATGTCTTTAGGCCGTTGGAGGAAACCGGAGTACCCGGAGTAAACCCACACTGACACAGGGAGAACATGCAAACTCCACACAGAAAGGCCTCCTGTCCCAGCTGAGGCTGGAACCGAGGACCTTCTTGCTGTGAGGAAACAGTGCTAACCACCGAACCACTGTGCCGCCCCTTTATTCAGAGAAAAACAATTGTATAATGTGTTAATGAGGGGTGAACAGAGCAAAAAAATTGCAGTGGCTAGGTAACTGTGTTGTATTGCACACTCGTGTTCTGTATATGATCGGAGCGCAGGAGGCACACCTCGGCTGGGGCCCTCAAAAGTTCATAGGCCCCTAGAATCGTCCTAAGCCTCCCAGATACGGCGCCCCTGCTGCTGATGGACTGCTGCTGTCTCCGCCCTCATCGAGCTGTACACTGTCCGCCATTTCTTTCACACTGGATTACTTACAGTGAGCCGCTGAAGATGCTGTGGATTAGTTTGATTTTTTACGGAATGTGTAGAAGACATCAGGTGAAGTCACTTTACATCGAGCTGCATGTATAATGGATCATGTTTTCAGTGGTTATAGATATGATGCGTTTGTCCCATCGCATATAACAACAATGTGCACGTTGTTAAATAAAATGTGTTTGTGCATTTGCTCATAGAGAGCATTTGACAGTGTTTCTCATTTGCTTTATGTGATCATTCTCTTCGGTTTTGTTGTTACTGAAAGCACAGGCTCTCAGCCTGGTGCTTTCTGCTGGAAAGGGGGCGGAGACCAGCAGCTCATTTGCATTTAAAGTGATGCACCCCAAAACAGCATGATTTTCCTCACAGGCAAAAATAGACATTTAGGGCACAGTATAATAAAAGATATGTGGAATATTTTACAGACACTTAATGGGGATACCAGAGACTATTTTTACATTGCGGAAAACACTCAGGTTAGGAGACCTTTAAGAAGGGAGGTTATACATTGGGAATAACATCACAGCAAATAAACTATAAGAGAAGTTGTGTATTTCAGTGAACTACTGTTTGAACTAGTGTGGAAAAATCAGTTATAGTTATAGTTATAGTTACATATAAAAACATATAGGTTTCATAGACAAGGTTTAAAACTAGTCCCAGACTAAAATGCTAATCTGAGTTGCCTTACTTATAATACCTTGCAGTGACAAATCTTAAAATACATCAATGCCATTGATTTGTCTCAAGATCCTCAGCAGTAATGTTATTTACTAAAGCATTTTTATAAAAGTGACTTAAATATTCTAATGTAACTAAGGTCTAATCCTGGCTTAAGCTAAGCCCTGTCTGTGAAACCAGGCCATAGTTACAACTTTTTAAACTGTAAGTGGTCAATGAGAATCTGCAAACCTACACGATCAAAGTATTGATATTATGTTGACTTGATGCAAATGTAATGAAATTCTCTTACCTCTTGTGACGTTTAAATGCACTTTAGTGATGATGTGAGATCCACCCCAGTATATCCCAGAATGCTCTTCTCTCAGATGACTGATGTTTACAGTAAAGACTCCAGTAGATGTTTCATCACTTAAAGAGAATCCATCATCTCTGATGGACTGTAATGAAACTCCTGCATCATTGACACACATTGAGACTTCATGTGCTTTACAGAAGACTTTCTCATATTCAGCGTGATGTTTACATTGGATTGACATGTTGTCTCCTTCACGCTTATTCAAGAGAAGTTCTTTAAAGAAGAAAGAAGAAACATGAACATTCAAACAAAGTCCCTTTTGATATGAGAATATGAAGAAATGTGTCTCACCCTGTTTGCTGATAATAATGAGATGAGTGTAAAGATAAATCATGTCTGTTTCTAATGTCACTACACAGCAGTATTTCCCAGCATCCTCTGCTGTCAGTCCAGTGATGTTCACACTAAACACACTTGCTGTCATGTCATCATTCACACTGGATCTGTTCATGTTCATCTTCATCTCATTCTGCTCTCTCACAGTCTCAAGGAGAGGATCTGTAGTGGAGCTCTTCAACAGATACTTTGACTTTGATTTATAGATGGAATCATAAGGACAGATGATCTGAGCAGATCCTCCTTCAGCTCCAAACACTGGAGGAACTTTAAACACAGAAATGAGATTAATATAAGAAAATATATAATGAAAAACAATGATATGCTACACCAGAGTTTCTACTCACTCATAATGTGAAGATGAACAGCAGTAAGTATGAAGTATCTGTAAGAGTCTTTGTAAAGCCAAATTCCACATAAATAAACTCCTGAATCTTCTGATCTCACATCAGTAATTCTAACACTCAAGAGATTATTATATCTATCATCAGAAATATTGAATCTCAAATCCTTTTTCCGTGTGCTGTGGACTCAATAGATTAATTCTTTTCTTTTAATATGATCTTATCATTATTTTTATAATCTTGTGAATATTGACAGGTGAATTTTGCAGTTTGTCCAGTATTTACCATCACTCTCTGTGACACCCCACAACATGAATCTGTTAATCACATATTAAGACATGAGATCCTTATGATTATGTTGTTTTCTATACAAAACACAGATCTTCAAATGCCTTACCTTCTTTTATGTCTAAAGAGATATCAATGTACCATTCGCCATCAACACCAAGCCTGTATGTTCCAGAATCTTGTGTGTTCACATCTCTGATGAAGATCATCAAGTTTCCATCGTTACAATACAGAGTGAATCTTCCTTCAGTAATCCAACGATCTTGTTTCTCATGATTTATTATCATTGCCCACTGGTGATGTTCATGCATATATTTAGCACTATTTTTGTGCCAAGGTTTCCGTGAATCTACAAGAACACTTCCTCCAGAATATCCGATCACATCGATGCATGTCACAGCACCTGCCAATCAGATTCATAGTGTCAGAAAGCTCATTTAGTCCTTTCATTTGTGTGTCCAGTGATATAAATGAGTGAAATAAGTGTATGATGACATGATGAGAAAGAGAAAAGTTGTGACCTGAGATGATGAAGAAAGTGAAGATGAGGAGGATGTTCATTGTGACTCTGTTGATCTTCTTGATGCTGAATGTTGTCTTTGTGTCTCTACATGTGACTGCTTGACTTTCTTCAACTCTTATCACTGATCATATTTTGTTGTGAAATGCAGCTGTGATCACGTGACACACAATCAGAGGTTTGTGTAATGACTCATAATATCCAGCAGTGGGAGTGAAATACAAACACACGATGTTGATTTGAGTTTAATTTTACTATTAGAATGTATTAGTCATGATTTCTCTGTGTTTGAGCTATATACATATACAGCTGTAGTATATTCGTCCTCACCCTTATCAGTAAACACACCTGCTGAACACACTACATTCATATCATACAATAGAGTTTAATGACACACATCACATCTGAAATATCAAACAATATATTGTTTACTAATAAAATATATAATTCGAGTACAAACAGACAAACAATCAGCTTATAATCAACAGAAAGTTAGCAAAAGTGTGGATCAGTTTAAATGAATGCACAAAACTAAGAAGAGCTACAAGAATAAAGTTGTGAGTATCTGCAGTATGTACAAAGGTAAAGTAAATGAAAGATACACATGAGAATATTCAGAGAGGTGTGAAGAGCTCACAAGAAAAATGACACATTCAAACAACTTAACACAACACAAATTCAGACTCCTGACATTTCTTTCATTCAAAGCATTTAACCAGCTATTAAAATATATGAAATATATGTGGTAAAAATGAACACACTGAATTGACATATATATATAATAAATGATTTTGTGTCTGGTTTATGTTTGCAGTGGAAACTTAAAGGATATTCTGTAAGTGTTAATCAAGAGTTTCACTTCCTGTTTTAAAGGGGTGATTTTTTTTCTTACTTTTACACAAATGTAATATTAATCTTAGGGGTCCACAGAATGTGTGTGTGAAGTTTCAGCTCAAAATACAACACAGATCTTTTATTATACCGTGCGCTTTGCAATTTTGCATGTGAGGATAAACACGAAATGAACAAATGAGCAACTAGTCTCCATCCTCTTTTTTTAATGATGTTTGAATAACAAGGTTCGAGAGGAGCCGGAGAAGATAATCAGCCAGCTGCCCCGCATTTATAATCAACACATCACCCTATCAGCGCAAGCGAGCTATCTAATAAATAGTTGAATCACTTCACTCACCTCATCCCTCTGTTGCAACGTCTCTTCGGAACATGTCTCAGATACAGGATTCCTCTAGCACTCCTTCACGTGCGGATATTGATGCACAGCCCAGCGCTCAGCAGCAGTCCAGCCCCAGCTCAGACTCCCCAGCTGAATCCCCAGCTCCCGCGAGAGGCAGGCGGCCTCAACGCTCAACGCCTCGCTCTACGGGCGAGTGCTCCACCTCTTAGCCGGGTAAGGCAAGGAAGCCGATCCCATCACCGGCGTCATCTTACGCCTCGGCCCGCCACGACTTTCTGCCGATCGGGAGATGGACCGTCGCGGGGCTCCACCAGGCCTTTTCGGATGCTAACATCGGCTACTCCAATAGGATGCTAAAGGCGGAGTTGTACGGCCTCCTCGCTTCCCATCAGGAAGCACCTTCAACACCACAGCCGTCGGCCCATCTGAAGTTGGCATCCAAAAGAGAGAGGGCTCGCAGTTCTCCATATTCCCGGCCCAATTACTCCTCCGAGGCCTAGCACCGATACCCACTCCCATCTCTAACAGGCCGCAGACCTTCCGCGAGCTTGGGTCGCGCTCCAGCCGACCCGGAAGGGCACTCTACGCCGGTGGCGGCAGTTCGTCACCCCGGCCCCGTGAGCACGCGGCGGCAGGAGGATCCCTCCCACCAAATCCCTTCCGCGTCCAGCCCCTGGCCTGCTCCGCCGCCTGGGTCGTCCAGCGCGAAATCCTTTCGGCTGAACGCTCAGGCCCAGGTTGCTGAGTTTATCTCAGTTCCCGATTCCCTCGCCCCGTTAGTTGCGGACGGAGTAAGGCCGCTCCGGTCCGCAGTCCCAGTTAAGGCTATCCCTTCCATCCTCACCATGCCCATAACCAAACCCAATTTCTCCCTGGCCTCAGCAACAGCTTTGCCGATTCCGGCAAACGCCCCGGCCATGGAACCACCACCGGTGTCCAACGCCGTCCGGCTCCAGATTTTGGCAGAAATTCAGGCGGCTGGCACCGGACGCGGACCCTCATCCTACGCCTGTGCCTCCCTATTCAAAGCTGATCTTCCAATAAACCATCCTCTGGAAGGTCTCCTGGCTGCTTCTCGCAACTCCATAATTCAAGCCGTTTCGCCTAGGACTCTGAATTCATACCTCACTGCATGGAAGAACTTCAAGGCGTTTCACCAGACCTACAACCTCCCCTTCCCCGATTTCTCCATCATATCCATCACCTCATTTGTAACCTTCCTTCGCACCAAAAAGAACCTCCAGGCTAGCTCAATTAAAGGGTACCTGAGCGGATTGCAGTTCTTCCACAAACTGATTTTCAACTCCCCTTCTGCAGCCATAGCTAGCCCCCAGACGTCTTTGTTGTTAAAAGGTATCCACAGGACTCAGCCCACCCGCCCCGACGCAAGGCAGCCATTGACGCTGGAGCTACTTACCAAATGCATCTCCACCCTGCGCACAGGTTATCACTCGAAGCATACGGCTCGTACACTCGATGCCATGTTCATCCTGGCTTTCTTCGGATTCCTAAGATGCTCCGAGATTACAATAACGTCACTTTTCGACCCCCTGATTCACCCCATTCAGCGCTTTTGCTCGCACTGAACCAGAGACAGTTTTACTGAATCCTGTCACATATCACAACTATGCAGTGCTTTTAATCACATAATGTTTATTTTAGGCTTCATACATTTAAATATACGTTTGTACATGGCGGCACCCGCTTATAACTGTTAGCTCAACTAACGCGATCATTATAAAAGTGTTTAAACAACAAAACACATTTATATACACATATTTGACAATCGGAATATCATATATTTCATGACATAGATAACAAGTTTGTGAATATTTTGAATAAAAAAGAAAAATTACGTAAAAGCAATACATCAGTCATATAAGTGCTGCAGCCTTGGAGTAGCCTAAATCACCTTTTTTACTGCACTGGTTAAATTCACAACTAAATAATTAAAATGCCTAAACTATTCTTTTTATTACTAACTGTGATTAGTAGTGTCTAGATCATGTAAATAATAAGATGCTGTTGAAGTTTTTGATCATATATTAGATTCAAAGTTTGTTTTGAATCTAATCTGCTGGTATATACCCTATAACAGGAAACTTAAATGTAGATGAAAAAATCTTGCATGAATAATCTTGGTTAAAACAACCAGATTTAATGCAGTTTCAGTTGAATTTCTACCCTGCACAATTATAAATCACATGCACATCGCTTACTGCAGACTGCGGTCAAGACAGCCGCCACTTCGAAAACGGCGGTCAAACTAGCCCACACGCTGTTTTGTTATGTGCGCATATACTGCGTCTTACGGTGAAAGCGGCTTTATGGATTTCAGAAATAAAGCAATGTATGACAAGTGTGGCTTCTCAGTCTGTCATTCTGAATGTATTTAATATATTTAAAATTAAATATAAAAATTATATGGATAAAACAATATATACAAGGTATTGAAAAAGATCCCCAATTGCACTAGAATTAAAGGCTTTGAGCCAGGCCAGATTGACAATTATGTTGCTTAGTGTTCTTAGTGGTTGCTAGGCTTGTTGCTATGATGATGATGGGGTGGGGGAGTGGTGCTCGGTTGGGTTCGGGGTGGGGAAGCGCTCCTTTGAGCGTCCTTCGCTGAATGATGATTGGTTGTCTAGATGGCTGCTGTGTGCACAGCCCATGTCAAAACAGAGTTAAATTTTAAAGAAATATTTATTAGCTCTTAACCATGAAGTTTATGTGGGAAAACGGTATAATTAAAAATGTATGCAGGTTACACTGCAATGGAGTGTCCATTAGCTCAAATATGCTATATCAAGTTACTAACAGGCACCTGCAATGCCTAAAAAGTCACCAGCAGGTCAGCACCGCCCACTAGTACACAACTATAGTGCTGTTTGAAAAACACCAAATATAGTTGTAGCTTGCCACTTACTGAAGAAAATATGCAGAAAAGAACTTTATTTTCTAATTAAATAGACAAGTGTCTTGGTTTTACACAGCTAGACTTTGTTTGGACATATGAGTAATGTTACTAAGTACCGGAATAAATTCTTTGCTGCCGACCATTAGACAAATGCTTGATGGCGTAGCACAATTCATCTACTACTTTATTAATCATAGGGCTGTCTGATGTCATTCAATTATTTAATGTTAGTTAAAAAATGTTTTATTTAGGCCACCTATTGGTTGAATCCATTATTTAAATTATTTTGAACAGAAACGAGTCATCCTTGTCGACGCTGCATGTAGGCTACCTTATAACTTAAAATACAGAAGTAGCCTAATGGTTCTGTATTTTTTGAGCAGGCTTATAACAGGAATATGCTGTTATTCTAATTTGTTCTCTTTTTGATTTGAACAAGAGTCCACGTATTCAAGGTGTTTGAGTAATTTAACTATGTTATTGATGTTTATTGTTGCACTTTTGACCAATAGAAGAAAACCAAACATGTAGAGGTCGACAAATTTGTGGAGATTGTGGAAAAAAATTAACTTTGAAGATAATGTCACACCTAAAGATGGATTCTGGGGACAAGTATGCATTGCACTTGTCATTCCCAACACAAAAAACTATCGCTATAAACTGCGAAGAGCATTTCATAAGGTGAACATGTCCTTATGTACTTCCAAAATATAAGAGCTCTTATTGATGATAGGTTGTTGTAATGTTTACATTTTGAATTAAATTTAAAACATAATTGTTACACATTGTAAAAGCACCAACAAGAGTCTTCCCCTTCTCCTCTGCCATCTGAGGAGAGTATCGAGGACAGCCATGGAGACAATCATGTACAGAAGTCTCCAGAGCAAGTTCGTCATTGTTTCTTTTAAATGGATTAAAACAGTGTTGGATATGTTGAGCCAACAGGCCTTGTCTAGTACCTGTTGTTTAGGGTAGTTTGTTAAAGTGTCCTTAAGTAAGACACAGATCCACTTACAGTAAAGAGTATAAAGAAAGGGGTTATTAGGGGTTATATTACACATAATAATAAAAATGTTAATGCAGCAATAGTACTGTTAGGAATACTAATAATTGGGTATAAGTACTGTGGCAGGGGGGGCGTGGCCACGCTCCGTCTGGGAGGGAGGAGCTTCAGCCCGGAGCACGGAGGGCGGTAAGTAGGTCAAGTTCGGCTACTAACCTGCTGTCTCTCGTTACAGTGATTGGCGAGAGGAATTTAAAAAGACGCCGCCGTGGTCGGAGAAGGACTTCTAGAGAGAGGAATGAATGCACACACACACACAGGGGCGTGTGATGAGACCTGAGTTTGTTTATTTCTGTTTGTTTGGTGTTTTGGAGACCGTTTACTTTGAAAATTAATAAATATTATTTTGGATTTTACTACGCCGACCCTGCCTCTTTCCTCCTCCCACAACGAACATTATTACAAGTACATGTTACAGAAGAAATGTAATTCATTAAGTTTTTTTAATGTTTTAATATTTTAGGATTATGATGCAGGAAATATGCACCAAAACACAAAAACAACTTTATTGATTCACATTTTTATATACTTATACAACACATGAACCCCAAATCAACAGCACCATATTAAGTACAAATATGTCAAATATCTCATGTTTCAATACAGAGTCTACTTTCACACATAGCATATAATTAGTTAAGTTTAGATGATATTTCAAACAGTTCTTAATGGCATTCCAGTCACAAGAACGTATATTTTCATTAGGGGTCAATGAGCAATGCATCAGATGAATATGGATTTATAAGAATCAATCTACCAAAGAACCCCTCATTCTTTATCATTGAGCAGAATGAGTGGGATGAATTGAAGAAAAAACGACAAAAAAGAGGCTATAAAGGACTTTAGTGGACCAATACTATTTCAAAAGGACTGAGGACCATACACCCATATTGTTCCTTTGCTTTTAAAAGACACAGACTGAAGGGTTTCGGTATAAAAAAAGGAGGCCCTGGATTTTCATGTCTTAGCTACTGTAGATTTGATGATTGGCTTGTCACTGTTACAGTAACAGTGGATAGTGAGAAGGACCTTAAAGCAGCAGTAGAATTTCAAGGACAACAGAGCATTCACAATCGCACTGAATTGAAAAGAAGACCATTTAGAGCACAAGACAGAAATACACTAGGCCAGGACTTGCAAAAGCAACTCCCACGAGCCATGTATCTGACCAAGATAACACAAATACCAGAAGATGTTATGGAGTCTGGTTGTAGGGATGAGGCCCCAAGTCCCAGTGTACTTAAAACCAAAATATTAAGTCTTCAGATAATGCTGGAAAAGAAAACAAACAGTCCTGATGAAGTTCTACAGAAAGTCATGTTACACCCAAAAGGGGTTCTCCTTTGGTCAGAAAGAAGCATTGATATTTCACGAGTTCGCCTTAGCAAATAATTAACAGGCAGCGAAATAGCGGAGAATATAGTAGCGGGTATATGTAAGCGTATTTGGCGTGCTGTCCAGGGAGAGGGCTCCGAGGTCGGAAGTCATTCCGAACTCTGAGCACTCTCCTTGTTCGGGGAGAGGGCTCCGAACTCTGTGTTTGCCCGAGCCCCGAGCCCAGAGCGTTCCCCCCCCCGGTATAATTGGTTGAGGGAGAGGAGTCGGGGAGGTGGAGGGATATCGCAAGTAGAGATTGAGGAGGTAAGGCGATTCCGCTATTTATAGAGCTCTCCCTTAGTTGATAGGATGTGGAATGTGATGCTAATGACTAGCAGCTGTGTAATGATTTGCACGTGCTTCTCCCGAACTTGTTAATAAAACATCATATATCAGGAGCGTTGTAAGGAGGACATCGTTTATTTGGATGTGACTGGCAGCATAATGCGAAAAAAGAAGGGCTCTCCACCTTACTACGTGTATGAGTGTTGGTGGTCAGAAATCCCCACAAAAGTTCTTCTCCATTACCTGTTGCCACATATCTTACTTGTGATCACACAGGTTCTGTGATATATTTTCTGGAAGCATTTCAGACAGATGTGGCAAGGTGCTATGGAAGGAAGGGCATGCTGTCACCGATCATGGTCCTCTGTGACGGGTCGATTGTGTTAATGGAGGCAATATGTCTGTCATTTGCCCAAAAAAATCTGACAGACAACATGAACCACTATTATAACATAGCAAGTGGAAGAGGGATACAGGAAGATTTTGAGGTGCCTATTCTTCATAGATGCCTTAGCCACGTCATGAAAAATGCTAAAGAAATGTGCAGAAAGTAGTAATCAAACATTTTTGTACATTACCAAAATATTTTTTGTGGCATTACTGCTTCATAGTACTTGAGGAATTACCATATTTGTGTTTGACAAAAAACACAACAGCAACATACCTATAATTTTAACCATTAAAAAAGAACGGAGTAGTAAAATGGATAACTGACACGTCAGTGTACTGATTTTAAACCAGTGTACACTGGTCTTTTTAAAATATACACACTTTAAAAGTGTATTAGCAAAATGGTGTCAGTATGCCCCTACATCAACTTTGCTTGTGCATAGAATGATTACATATTTAATACATTTCCAGCAAGTTTTAGATAAAAGGTAGATTGGGATATAATACACACATTTACTTTAATGCTGCACTGTTACTATTACATATTATTTGTCAGTTTATACTTATAATGTTGAACCTATTGTATTATAATTAACAGTGCACCAAACCACTACCATCTAGCCATGCATGTCTTTGGCACCCTCACAACTGCAAGCACTTTAACAGAACTAGATGACATGGTTCAAAGTGTTGCAGTTGTCTTCTCAAGTCCATCATGTGGGGCCAATGTGGAGAAACATTTCAAAAACCTGCAGTCATGGCTGCAAAGAACAGGGACTCCAGTGGATGTGACAACGTCAAAACGTGACAATGAGAATGTTAAGGTAAATATTAAATTTTATATTGTAATTTTAAAGTTTTAATTTACACACAGTTATGGAATATTTCAATATTGTTATTCAGTAAATATACTTGTAGATAACAGGTAATCATGGTAAAAAATTGACTTAATGGATGCTTGAGAGTAGCTCAATGTACTTAACGAATATTTTATGGCATTACATATTTGAAATGACAACAATTGCATTACACATGAACCCAAAAACAAAAGCTACAATACATCAGAATCTCTTATTAATCTCTATTACAAGTAAGGGTACAAAAGTAATATGTAAAGATAAAACTGAAATTCCATTGACTAGTCACCTTTCTACATTTAATAAAGTAATTCATTACCACTTGAACACCACTTGAAATGTAAAAAGACAGAAATGGAAAAATATGAGGTTCATAGCAGCTGCAGTGACAAACATGTATAGATGCATGAAGGCTGATGTCATGTCAAATTTGGTGTCAGAACTTGTACAATGTACAAACACATCTACTAATAACACATTGTGGCATTACATTTAGGACATTAAAGGACAAAACAGATTTGCAGAACACTGCAAAGAAGTTATTTCCAATGCTCCATTGGACAACCATGGGGAACAAAATGTGTACTTCTGCAGTGGCCTGATCAGGCACCTCCAGAAGTATCTAGTTCCATATGCTGGGTTGTGGATCAGTATAATGCTGTCATAATCAAGTAACATATCCCTTTTCCATTATAAAAATCATGCAATGTGCTTTGTTAAATTTAACAAATGGCGTAATTTTAATACAAAGGTGACCTTGGAAGGCATGGAACGGGACCACAATATGAGCAGTGCTCAAAGAAATATGATGTCCTGAGAAAGCTTGAAAGACAAGTAATTATAATATATATGCTCCACGCACGCACACGTATGCCAGACATACATGTGCTATCTGGGTAGTTAGCTTAATAACAGCCACCTACAGTATATATGTATATATATATATATATATATATACAGTGTTATGCGAAAGTTTGGGAACCCCTTGCAGAATCTATGAAAATGTGAGTTATTCTAACAAAATAAGAGAAAACATACAAAATGCATATTTTAATTTAGAACTGTCCGGAGTAAAAAAAAGTTTACATATAGTCCACAAGACAAATAAAAAATAGCTGAAAAGATTAAAATAACCCTTTGCAAAACTTTGGGCACCTTTGGTTCTTAATACTGTGTGTTATACCTGGATGATCTACGAGTGTTTTTTTGTGCTGTGATGGTTGTTCACAAGTCTCTTGTTTGTTTTGAACAGTTAAACTGAACACTGTTTCTCAAAAAAATCCTCCAGTTCCTGCAGATTCTTTAGTTTTCCAGCATCTTTTGAATATTTGAACCCTTCCAGCAGTGACTGTGTGGTTTTGAGATCCATCTTTTCACACTTGGGACAACTGAGGGACTCAAACACAACTATTAAAAAAGTGTTAAACATTCACTGATGCTCCAGAAGAAAACATGATGCATTAAGAGCCAGGGGGTAAAAACCTTTAGAATTTGAAGATCAAGGTAAATTGTACTTAATTTGTCTTATGGGAAACATGCAAGAATCTTCTATTGCTTCCGAAGGGCTGTCCTAAATTAAAAATTTATATTTCAACAAAATAAGAAACATTTGTTCAATCTTCATCCATTTCTGTTTATAGTAAATAGCCATCTGTATATAATGTCCATAGTACATACCCACTTGTAAATATAATTTTGCTTAATCCTGTATTTATGCACAACTGTATATCCTGCACTTGCTTATTGCACTTCTGGTTAGACCTAAACTACATTTCGTTGCCTTGTACTTGTACATGTGTAATGACAATAAAGTTGAATCTAATCTAAAAAATGTGAAACTGATTGGTTGGTTCCTGTTACATGACCTGCAGTGCGCGTGCGGCATTCTGAAAAGTTGAAATATTTTCATCACAATGCGGCACCTTGAAAAGACCTTAGGCTGGACCCACTGCAGTATTTCATTTGAGGCTTTAAATTCAGCATTCGCAAGCACATTGCAAACAATGATCGAGGCCTGCAAACAGTCAGACTCAGTGTCAGGAGAGATTAAGATGTCATCGGCATACCTTAGAACACAGACCGTAGATGGCAGGTCTGTTATCTTATCCAAAACACGTTTCACCGCAGCGAAGAAAACAGCAAGTGAATCAGTAAATCCCATCGCTAATCTTGTCCAGGACATTTGTGCACTTTTGAATGCTAACAAAGGCTGAGTATCTGGATGGATGGGAAAGGAGAAGAAGGCTGCACATAACTGTAAAATGAGTGTGGTTGTGTGGTATTGAATTCAAAATCGTTGGCAAATCAGGCACAATTGGGGCCAGAGGAATTATCATAAATTAATAGCCCTCAAATCTTGTGTTAAACGCCAGCTTGTTCTACTGACTGGGTTATTCGGTGTGTTGTAAGGTGAGTGAGTGGGCACAAGAACCCCTTGCTTCAAAAAAATGATCAATTATTGGCTAAATACCCTCAACATTTTCAGGTGATAATGGGTATTGCTTCATGTACACAGGCTTCTGTGTTTTCAGTTTTGCCTTGTAAGGGGGTACGTCAACAAGGCCTGATTCATCCTTATATTTTGACCACAATGTCGGGTTTACCTCAGCAATGTTGTTTTTAACTTCATTAAGCTACGAAGCCACACCCATAGCAACTAAACATGTTAACTTAGCAACCATTTAACAAGACCTATATCTCTGCATCAGAGCATCATAGAGACATGGGGGTTGATTAGTTTCGCTTGAGGCTTAGAGTATTATCAATTGGCATCTGCCAAGTCACGCCCATAGCAACCAAACCATTTAGCCTAGCTACCGTTTAACAATACATATATATCTGCATCAGAACATCGTAGAGACACAGGGTTTAAACAGATTAATTCGTGGCTTAAAGTGTTATCACTCTAGTGACTGCCAATGTTGGGAGTAATGCGTTACAAAAGTAATGTATTACAGTAACGTATTACCTTTTGCTGTAACGCAGTAGTGTAAGGTATTACTAATCAATTTTCAGTTATACTTTACTTCAGTAACGCGTGTGTAATGGGTTGAGAAAACGCCATTTATTATAAGTTACATTTTAAACAGACCCCCCCATTTTTTTTGAAAACAAATATAAACTTCTAATTTCACCAGTTATTATGGGCATTACACCGCCTCGCCAATAGATGGCAACAGGCGCTCAAGAAAGACGCAAAGTAATAAACTGACTGCCATTACGGAAAGACGTAACTTCAGTCTCTTTGTGTCTTTCTCAGGTATGAATAATTCCATTTGACATAGTCATCTTATTGTACTAAGGTAGACGGAAATGTGTAAAAGTGTAATGTTAGAGAGTATGAGTGAGTTACGAATATTTGATTTGAAATGTATTCATTGGGGAGTAAAAATAACACAAAAAAAGGAGTTAATCAGTGCTTTCAAGCATCATATGTATCCCTTTACAGTAAAAGAGATGTTTTATCCGTTGGACATATGGAATCCATGGCAGACTTACTGTATTATTGGTTCAAGAGCATTATATAATTTCACCGTCCAAGCACATGTTGAATCCACTGTGTTTTGGCATTTTCATTGTTTAGGACGTGCATTTCGGTTTGCGTGTGCATGAGTTAAATGATAGTATAAAAGTACAATGCATTAAGCTGAATTAGGTTGCGTTTGAGATGAAATCTAATTTGTTTGGCACATGTTTTGCACTTCCTGAAACTGTTTTAAAAGTTGTAATTGTTGCAGTATATTTGAATACTGTTAGAGATCTACACATTCTGTATATATGTATCGATATACATGTATTCTTCCTGGTATTTGGAAGTTATCAGATTATATCGTATTGTATTATACTGAAGCTGTTCAAGGCGCATTACATATACACTTATATACCAAGTGATGTATGATAATCTGCTGAATACCAGGTATAGATTGTATATATTGTGTAATGTCCTAGTAGATCTGTGGTGTGTGTGTAATTGTTTTGCACAAATGTACTTTATTGTTTATACTAAATTTTTCAATTGTCAAAATGTTGAAATGAGCTTAAGGAGTTAGGAGAAATTAGCTCATCAGTAATAAACTGACTGCCATTACGGAAAGACGTAACTTCAGTCTCTTTGTGTCTTTCTCAGTTATCTCCTGATTCTCAGTGCACCTTGCCTGGGGGTCATTTGCTGCCGGCACAGGTACCCCTAGACCTGAGGCCGGTAACACGTGCGTTACAACCAACTTTTCGCCCGCTAAACATTAACAAATCCAAAATCCCTCAAGTTAGCACTGGTCAGTGGAAATGCGGCAAATGGATGAAAATGGCAGAAGACAGTACATTCGCGAGATGGACGTATACGCATTCAGTGGCTTAACTTTGTTTTGAAAAGTGATAAGGACATGCACACATTTCTATATTTCAATAAAAGAAACACATGCACGCATTTCAAACTCGCGGCTCTCTGTCTTCCGCAAATATAACTTACAAGTGTGAGCAACAGGAGATTGTGAGAAAGCGGAATACTAACAATATAGTATATAATTGGCAAAGTGAAGGCTCAAGACAATGCAAGAAAGTAGACTGCAAGACAGTCTGAATCACAAATGATTAAAGTCTGTTAAAAAGTATGGTAGAGGTAAAGTGATATTCTGGCAATATCTGTGAATAGCTTGGGTATATTCATATTAGACACAACAGGACTATATGTGAACTCCAATGTCATGACAAGATGCAGATTTTTAATTTTCTTATTGTTGCCATAATTTGATTCACTTTGAATTCAAGTGTAAAATACTCTGCAGTACATTTGGTCATTTTAGAATTTTAAGCAGTGTTGTAGTCTCGAGACTCGAACTCGGTCTTGAACTTGGTCTCGAGACCACATTTTAATGGTGTTGGTCTTGTCATGGACTCGTGTGCATTTTGACTCGGTCTTGACTCGTACTCGAACATGTTCGGAATTGGACTTATTCCCGAGTCCACTCGAGTCCCATTCAAAATATTTAATGTCATGCATTTTTACTGTGGTACTATTTCTTTAAACTGATGTTTGATTGGTTATTTTCTTGTGCACATGACTTGAGCCTATACAAGATATTAATCACATTAAAAGATGTCCTTTATGTGCCAAAAGTGAAAGTCTTTTCTTGATATCTTTTAAATGTCTGATATTGACGTCCAGTGGAACTCTGTACAAAGTAAAAACTGGTTCAAATTTTGAGTTTATCAGACTAGTTTGTTTACACATGGAAATAAATTGAGACTTTTTGAAATACATTAAGTTGAATTATTTAAATACAGTAATATAGCAAAGCAACCATTGAATCAGTGTTCAAAATGTCTCAATGTCAATTGCATCACTTTTGTACCTGTAAAAATCATGTGTTTGCTTTAGTTGGGCTCTTTGCTCTTCTATTTTAATGTTAAATTAAGTTTCTTTCAGCCATAACTGTGTGTTAAAATACATTTGTTGTGTCAAAGGAAGCAAGAAGAGACTCGGACTTCTGTACAGTAATGTATACATTTTAAAGTTGTTTAGATCACTGATAATAATTGGGTTTGTGTTATTAATGTGTCAGCTCTGTGGATCTGTAGTTTGAGATATACAGGGAATTTTTGTGAGTACAAAACTGATATTGATTTAATGCAATTTACATTGAATGGTTGCTTTGCTATCTTACTGCATTCAAATAATTAAACTTTACTACTATTTATTTCAAAAAGTCTCACTTAATTTATTTTCATGAAAAAACTAAAAGTAGTCTGATAAACTCCAGACTTGAACCAGTTTTTACTTTGTACAGAGGTCCCCTGTACGGCAATATCAGACATTCAGAAAATGTCATAAAAGACGTAGAAACCCCTTTCACTTTTGGCCCATAAAGGTATGTCTTATAAACATTGTCAAAGACATAGAAATAATGTCTTTTGGACCTTTTCTCAGGGGGAAGTCATAATTCTAATAAAATTACGTAGTCTACGTAAATGATGTAGCCTTTTTACCCTCAACTAATAATATTTTAAAACTAATATCAGTCTAAATAAATAAAACTCAGTGTACATGCCATGGTATATTTAGGGTGTACACACATATGGCCCAGTTGCTGTCAACCGTGCCCAAGCGTGATTGTCCCCCGCTGGCCTGCACTCACATTGCACTTTACATTCACGCTTACGTCATTATGATGCGACTGTTTTGAAATAATCAGGAAGAGAAACGCTCTCACTTAGCACAATGGAATCAATGTATTTGTTAATTTTGTGGCATATTGAGTCATTTGAGACGCAGTGACACACAAAATTATAAACCCAATTGTTCTTAATGAATTGTAAAGTACACAATACAATTACAATTACTTATAGAATATGTTTGTTGTCACTTAGGTGACGTCATGTTTTCAGTTCCGCGCTTGGGTGAGATTAGCACTCACACTAAATGTGTACCGCGCTCGAGCCCAACTGAACTGCGCTCTGGTCCACCTCTTCCAAGAGAGCCAGTGACGCCTGAACGAACCGTACGGAGCGATCACACTAGACAAATGAAGCAGACTATAGGTGCCGTATGATTGAGACAGTGGGAGTACACCCTTAATATACTCTATGAGCTTGGTGCCAGTTTTACTGTTTCCACCAAGCATTTAACATATTCTTAAAGATTTTTGATTTTTAAATGTGGATTCGGACTCAACCCTCTCGGGTCTCGGTCTTGACTCGAACTCGAATAAGCTGGTGTCGACTACAACACTGCAAAAAACATTGAAGTGCACATGACAGTATCAATGAAAAACATCAAACAATAGCAACATCACAAGTTTTTTTATACATGAAATTCACAGCAATAACACTGCTAGAATTACTACATTGTGAACAACTTACTTTGTGATTAATATGTAAAAACTGTATTAGAGAGCTCAATTGTAATTCTTAACTATGGAATTAGAGAGCTCTCGGATTTGATTCTTACAGGTAAGAATTACAATTACAGAGGCGAGTCAGCCTTTCAAAACAAGGCGAGTCAGCGTTTAGCCATTATGCCACTCGTAACTGGAATCTGCTTCTCCAGTCATCAGAGCCCGTATTCATGAAAAATCTTAGCGCAAAGAGTTGCTCCTAGTGGCAAAATTATAAAAAAATTAAAGCAATCACTATATTAACATATTTGGCAACTGGAGAAATGCAACTATGCAGCAGATATGATTTGAGTCTGTCACAACCTTATATAGTGATCACACAAACAATTACAACACTTACACAAACGTATTGTGTCACTGTTCATTTCCTATCAAATACGCTGACATTAACAGCACGCTAAATAAAAAAAGAAAGAATATGTATATAGTGTGTGTGCATGTGTCAGTACGGTAGAACAGGAAAAATTATATGTGTAAATTCAAACTAACGTCAATACTTAAAAGCGCTCTGTGTGTGTTTTGTATTGCTTTGTTTTTTTGTAGTGTCTGTATTTTTTTGTACAATATATATGTTTATATATTTCTGGTATATACTATGTTATATTTAATATGTTGTTAATTAAAAAAGCGCTCTTTCTTCCTCCTTGGCCAACCAACCAATCACAGTCTTCAGAAGACTGTGTCATACATAGCAATGGGATCAGCCCCGCCTCCTCGCTAAGATAAAAGTTTTTGTCTTTTTCTTGCTCAAAGTTGCTCTCAGATTGGTCCTGAATCGCTCTTAAGCTAAGACTCCTACGTAGAAGTTTTTTTTAGCTAAATTAAAGAAGTTAATTATTTAGCTTTCTTAGAGGATTCTCAGAATCTTTAAGAATACGGGCCCAGATGTTCACCAACAGTAGAAATTTTTTAAATCTGAGCACTGTGCTGCATTTTTATTTCTCTTTTCTTTATAAATATACTATAAGTACTTTTTAAATGTCATATAATTAATAGTGAATAATAGTATATAAGCTTTTGAGACTATTATTTTGGTTTATTTAGTTTGGCGACCAGTGGTGGTATTGAGGGCCTCTTAGATACTCTTAAATTACACATCAGCTTTCAGTTGCATGTGCTACTTAAACCGTAAACAACAGATGTAAATATGTATGTAGACATTTCTGTGCAACGTAATTTACTCGCGCAGCTGACAGCAAGGGAAGTTTAACCATGACCCCCATTTAAATTCATAGTGAGAACAGAACTTATCAATACTTAGCAATGTTGTTTATATTATCATTATCATTGCATGAATACATTCAGAAGAGGGTTAGAACAGACAAATAATAGTTTGAAATAGTTGTTTTTCAGAAAAAAATCTGTGATGGCTGAAAAACTATAGACAGAAATGAAATCAGAGACATACATTTTTTGTGGAGCATGACTCAAAAATTCAGCAGAAACCAGAATTAAATCAGAAATGCATTTTAATAAATATTTTGAGATATTAGTAAAAGGTACCCGTTTAACACGTAACTCTACATGCCTACATGTATAGTACACGAGTCTCGTATTTGATTAATGTTAACCCATCCGATGTATCTGCAGCACATAATACACAACGCTCATAGCTTCACATGAAGGCCCAAACACGTGTTTTAACTTATCAGGTCTAACAGCATACCCGGTAAATAAGTCCCCTGTTAACTTTTATGTGAGACAGTTTGTTGTAATTCATCTTTTTTTTGTAGGATGGGGTACTGTTGAACAACTTTTCAGGGCAGGTTTTGAATGATCCAGTTACAAGAAAAATGTAAGTCATTTGCATCTCTTAAGTATTGTTTTGTAGGGTCAGTTTTGTAGTGTATCTTTTTACCTTTCGATGCTCTACCTAACCCTTTTCTTTGGCAATTAACTCAGCGTGGAAATGCAAAGACTGTGGTGTCACCAAAGCCAAGCGTTCTGAGCTTCTCAAGCATTTTAAGCTTAATCCTAGGCATTTTGGAAATCATCATCCTTATCCTTGTATTTATTTAGACTGTCCTTGTTCATTTACAACTACGGGTGGACACAGAGACGAAGATGAAGATGAGAAACCTATGCATACAGTTGAAAGGTCTTAGATGCCCTGAGTATTTGGTAAATTCCCAGAAAACCAAAGCCTCAGATCATGCATTTCTAGCCAAAAATGTTATAAACGACCTAAACGTGGCGAGGCCAACCATATGCCATCCCTACCTGCTGGAAAGACATCACAAACCTTGAAACAATTTTTGCTCTGTGTATATATGTATGTATATTTACAACTAGCTTTCACAGTAATATCAGGTTCTTTTCTGTTTCTCTTTCTTAAAGATTAATGCTGAATATTTGCACATCACAACTTTACCTTCACAAGCAAGATTTTTGTCTCTCAGCTTCTCCAGTTATTAGGAGCAAAGGTGGAGTCATTCGTGAAAGAAAACAGGGACACTATTAAAGTTATGGATCAGGTATTGGTTGCATGCAAATATAATTGTTTGTGGTAATTAATTCAGTAGTGTTTTGGTCTAATAAAAATTATACAAGTGCCTCATCATGTACCTTGGTCAAGATGCAAGCTGTCTGATCAAAGAATACCAGGTAATGTTGACATTGCAAACCACTGAAATTTTCTCCAACCATGTTTAGCTTAAAGTGACAGTTCACTCAAAAATAAAAATTTTGTTGTCATTTACTCACCCTTGTTTTACATAACGCCTTGTTTTTCAATTTTAAAGAGAAGTTGAAGAGGCTTCCACCCCAAGATTTCGCCAAGCCAACTCTCTTGAAGAATGATCTCAGCAATCTGATGAAAATGAACATTCTTCCCAATGATCAAAAATGTGTTCTAAATGTGTCCATGGATTCATTTGAGGAGGTGAATAAAGATCTCGATTTCTGTCTCATGTTGAGCCTGAGCAGATTCAGCCAGAAGGAAGAGTGTCATTTGACGTAAGACAAATAGTGAATCCATCTGAAGTTGTTTCTGCTTCTTACCATTTCAAACATGGACTTGCTGTGGTCTCGTGCGGGGCTGCAAGAAATCCTTGGCGATAATGGTAACCTGTTCTCTTGTTTGAGTCTGTCTGAGGCAGCCAATTATCAGTCTAATCTTGATCATCATCCACTTGATATCAGATTGAATTTGAGGTATGTGTTTTCTGCAGATGATTCAAGCAGAAAGTTACAATTCTTACAGTTGTATGTCATTAGTCCATCATTGTCACGATGTTGTCCCATCTTGACACCCTGTGAGTTGCCTCATACATCGCTCACATGGAGGACTTGTGCTGAAAGAGCTTGGTCCCTGTCACAATCCGGTTAGAAGCTGTGTTCCGGGTCACTACCAACTTTGTCCCTGTTGTGAATCCCAAAATGTTTTATCTTGAGGACAATCTGGAGATGCTTTTTGAGGGGTTCCATATGATTGTGCCATTTGATGAATCTTCACACGGCGTGGGTTTTCGGAATGTTGTTACAACTGTGGCGAAGTTCCTGACGGAAAGGCTCTGCACTCTGTACAGTTCACACAATGGGCTGGGAGGTTTTCACGAGAGTGAAATTGCCTTCCGGTGTCAATTGGCTTAGAATTATGGACGGGCGACGTGTCATTCCCCACGTCCATTTCATCACCCCTTGGAGTATGTGCTTCAGATCCTAAAAGCCTTACTTATTTCAGAGGATTTCTCGGTCTTGGCCCGGTGGGAAGCGCCAGTGTTGGCGAGGATGGTCCTCCTCTAGATGTGTGGTTTAAGGATCAGCTCCAGACGTTGAGAGTCCAACGGCTGTTTCCACTCACAGGGTGTCTGTCTGCTAGTCCTCAGGTAATTGGAGATGCTCTTGTTAAGGTACTTCTCTCAGATCTTTGCAAGCGTAACGATTGTTTGCCAGTGCAGATTTTGAAAGGCCCAGTGTGTCCTTTCGGTAAAGTTGTGGAGTGTCGCACTGTAGAGAGTTACAGTGAGGAGCTTTGCACACTTAAAGGGTTCAGTTATCCAAACACCTTTGCAAGAGCAGTTGCAATTGTAACATGCTCAACCAAGGACCCTGTGCAATGCCTCTCACTTGGACTGTCTCAGTTTAAACACTTTCCAAAGGTGACATACTGGGACGAAAACCGAAACGCTAAAGAAAAGTGGAACTCGAAGGATTACACCGAAATACATAGAGAAGTTGAAGTTCCTTCCAACAAGTCACTTGCAGATTCGCTTGTTGGTGATATCTATAGCTATGGGGATTTCGTGTCCTTTGGTACCCATGGACAGTCTGGAGAAGCAGATTCCAGTGAAGCAAAGAAATCTTAAGGAGCTCCATGTCTTATCAAATCTTTTGTTACTTCACAAACCTCAGGTGTGGTTTAGGTTAAGGGAACGAAGGCCTTTACAGGCACAGGCATACTTTAAAACTTCACCTCTGGGATAAAAGAACATTAAAATCAATTAAAAAAAAGAAAGGATGAAGATAAGATAATCTTTATTATACAGATTTGGGTGTTAGGGCCAGTTATGGATAAAGGATAAGTAAAGGAGAGGGGGTCAAGGAAGCCTTTCCCCACCAACCTTAGGTGTTAGGGCTCAAAATTGGAATATTTCAAGTTAAGTAAGAATTTCAAAACATAAAAATGAATTTAGGTGTTATGGCAGATTGCAGATAGGAGATAAGGAAAAGAGAGGGGATCCAGGTAGCCTTTTCCCTACAAACTTTAGGTGTTAGGACTCAGAATTGGGATATCTAAATACAGGTAGGAAGTCAAAACTAGAGATTTATACCTACGAATTGCTTAAAGCCATTTACATGTATCCATCTTCCTAGCTTTTACATAAAGAAAAAAAAGGGTTGTTCTGTTTACACCTAGATAAAATCCAAATAAATCATAAAATCGTGATTGAAGTGCCAAGTAAGATAAGTGCTACAAAGTAAATGTCACTGCACACCATTCCTATAAAAGTGATATGCACCAGGAAACATGAGTTGTTACAATGTAAATTGTTATACTAGCTTAGATATCCCCTCTTTGTGGTCTACCTTTTACTGAGCCAATAAATAAATACATTAATAAGTCCATAAATGGATTAAAACAAGGCGCACTAAATTCTTTGTGATAATTTCACTTGTAGGGAACCTGTCCACTTGGTGGCACCACCTCTCCAACGCTGCACCTATGTCCTTTTAAAAGACTGAGCATCTTTTGGTTTTCATACGGGCCCTAATATAAGAAAACATTAAGGGATTCTAAGGGAAGTTAAGACAAATATCTAGTTACTTCTTTAAAATTTAAAGTCCGTTCAAAACTTGAATTAACTACATTTTTTCATTTAAACCCTTAGGATCGACCGTATCTAGTGCCCATAGCTATCTCCACACGGCCGCTCGTCTTTGGCTACTGGACCACGTATGCTACTATTAGTTACCAAACCCATTATACGCAAGTAATCAATCAAATGCATTTTAAAATGAGTATATAAAACAGTGGTTTTATTGCCTTTTTAAATTTAATATAGACACAATCTGACACATTTGGAGAATGCCATTTCCTCCCACATGCTCATAAATGTTCGCATAAGCCGGGGCAAATCTTTTGCCCATGGCTGTGCCATGAATCTGCAAATAATATGTATCATTAAATTCAAAGTCATTCGTAGTTAAACTCAATTCCAGGAGCCTCAAAATTCCCTCATCTGGTCTCGTGGGGTCTGGATAAAACACTTTCAATCGCCTGCATGCCCAGGTTTGTATCTATGTTGGTATATAAAAAGCTGATGTCTATGGAAAAGAGAAACGTAGATTTCAAAACCTCCAGGGCTCTAAGTTTATGAACGAAGTCATACGTATCCTTAATATAGCTAGAGTGTTTCTGTGACAATGGGTTGATAAAATAATCGATATACTCTGCTATATGGCTGGATTCCGAGGAGCAGTCACTAACAATGGGATGTCCGCATGGAACATTGAAGGGAAGCGTCCACTGCTCTGGAGGTTTGTGGATTTTGGGAAGTAAGTAAAACTGTCTAGGTCTGGGAGGATCGGGACCAGAAAGGTAAGATTTTTGTTTTTTATTTATGTATTTGTCAGAATAGAGTTGTTCATAAACGTCACGTATCATTTTTTGAGTTTCCAATTGAATAGAACATGGCAACGGTTTGTAATGTTCAGTATTATTCATTTTTCTATTGATTTCAATCAAATAATGCGATCAGTTCATAAGAACTATTTGTGAACCTTTATCTGCTGGTTTTATTACAATTTGTGCATTGTTTTTAAGTTTGTTCAAGGCCTGTCTCTGTTCTTGTGTGATGTTAACGGTTTTGATTTGTCTAGGTCTATACTTGGATAAACTGATCAAATCTTTCCTAATCATCTCTCGAATAGGTGCAGAAACGGCAGTCAAATCTGGCTCCCAGATAGAAGGATCGGTAAACGGTATGTGTGTATATGATGATTCGTATTGGAAGTAATCTAAAAGTTTTAGTCTTCAGCAGTGGACGTCCTTTCGGAGCTCCACACGGCCTACCTAAATAGGAGTGGGTATAAAAGTTAGGCCCTTCTCCAAAATCTCCAGTTCGATTAAAGTAAATATATAGGAAGAAAGGTTTGTTATGTTTGATAAGTGGGACGTAGTGAAATTTCCTTCCTTCCCACATAAAAGTTTAACTGGTCAAGCCAGGATTCGAGAATACTTGAGGCCGTTTTAGATGTCCAATGAATTGGGTCGTGCGGTTCAGTATGAAACAAGAGTTTGTTCAAATCAGGTAGAAACAGACATTTTTCCTCAATAAAAGCATTCAGTTTAGTAATTAAAACTCGTACAGGGTTTTCCAAGGCATCCACACAATTAATCAAAGGCACAAAAAATCTGAGCATTAGGGAGCATTAATAACAATTTCCCAGTCAGATATTTTTCTATTTGTTCTTCCGTGTCTCGTAGGCTTCCGGCAGAGCGATGGAGTGGGACACCCTTGATGGCTTGGGAGGTACTTGGGAGGGACTCAGACTTGTGTTTAGTGTTCTAAGGGTTCAGTTATCCAAACACCTTTGCAAGAGCAGTTGCAATTGTAACATGCTTGACCAAGGACCCTGTGCAATGCTTCTCACTTGGACTCTCTCAGTTTCCAGCTTCTCCAAGCAGCCCTGCCAGAGGTAAGGAACACTTTCAATAGAGCTTTTTCCAAAGTTAATCCGAGCGTCTGATTACTGGTCAGGAGAGATTAATCGCTTCTTGTTGCTCCTGTATTATATCTCAGTTGTCAGGCTCAAATTCAAATAAAAATCAGTGTTAACAGAGCTGCATTCTGGATCATTTGCAAAGGTTTTGTTTGCAGAGCTCTTGACAATATACGGTATACAATATACACTAAATCCTTTACTTGATATTAGGTTTAACTTAACCAATAAGCGTGCAGACTTTTGGTTTTAGGGTGGTTTACTTATATCTTTTTTTGTGTTTTCAGCAAGATGTAAGTGTCATTTCATTACATGGTTGATTTGTAGTCATGATTTAGCTCTGAATTGGATGGGCTATGTCAGGGTTCTCCAACACCGTTCCTCATGAGCTACCGTCCTGAAGATTGCAGCTTAATTTCTTTAGCGACTTAATTTTCAAAAAGCGACTAGCGACAAATCTGGCTACTTTCTGAATAAGCTTTGGCAACTTTGCAAAACATTCTGCTTCACTTCTACTTCCTAAACTAAAGTTTTTGCTTTCCTAGCGCAGCATTACCTCTCTCAGTGTTTACTCTGTTCAGTAAGCGGCAGGAGAAGCAGCACATTCAGTTCAGATCCCACTGACGTGTGAATGAGATACGCATTTACAAACAGTGTTTCAGAGAATGAATCACTTATTGACCTTTGTTAGAGAATTTATGATTTAACACACGTAGACTGTATCTGTATGGACGCATAAACATGAATACAGATGTATTTTAGCTGTTCAACAAAAGTGACTGTAGTTCACTCACTTAAACAGAAAAAGTCATTAAGAACCTATTTATTGTGCATTTATTGTTTTAATAAAATACTGCATTGGACAGCTCAGAAAGTAGAGACAAGAAGCAGACCTGATGTACTTAGCTTGTCAGCTACGTGATGACGTCACTGATATGCAAATTAGAGTGTGACATCATCTGGCAACATTTAGCTCACGAGGAGCAGGGTTGTAAATTATCTCAAAGTAGGCTCATTTTGAGGATATAGGACATTTCTGTCAATAGATCATACCAAAAACTGTAGTATTGTTACTTTAAGGTTAGGTTTAACCCTTATTATACAATATTAATAAAATTAAACCTGGTCACAGATGGCACGAGGATAATCAAATGAAAAAATGTTTGAATCTAACCAATTTAACATGTGTTTCAGAGTTCAAACAACTTTTGGCACAGCTTGTCAATGCACACATGGAGCTGTTTAATTGTAAGGTCCACACCAGACCCCCAACCCCAGGAGCATGCTGAGCTCATGAATATTACATATTTAATAAATATTTTAGAAATATTGAGATTTCTTGCATCAAAATATTAATACAATTAAACACAACTTAAAGATGGCACATCAATGTATGAAAATGTATGAATCTAACCAGTTAAACATTCTGTTTCAGATGTTCAGATGTGGTGCCCGCCGGCCCCGTGGACCCACCACCAGCAGGCGCCGGCCCAGCTTCCACCTTAAAATATATATGTCATATAATAAAAATCAATTCATCAATGAAATAATCATATTGTGACATGTTATTTCAAACAATTCTAATGATACCCTAACTCTTGTCATTATCTATGAAATGTATAATTTAATAACATCTGAAGACTTGACACTCTTGCTAAGAACACTCAACTTTTATTTAAATATTAATAATTTACATGTGTTACCTTAAAGCATATACATAAATAACATGCAAATCAATTCTAGCCCAAACCAGAAGCAATAATACACAACAACTGGAGAAGGAATTGGCACTTATCTGACTGGAAAACTCATGCACTATAAATAAAACAAATGCTTTTTTAAATATCGAGTAGAGACCTCACATGGGTATTTCAACCAATCAATGTTAGCTACAAACAGCGCGCTATTTAAACGTTTAAACGCGTTGCCTCTTTCAAACGGACCCCCGCAGTATGTGTTGCGTTATTTATTTGAACTATTACATTTACTGATGCTGTACAACTGACCGCAAACCAGCGTTTATGAGGAAAATATTTGTTATTTTTATATTGCAGACTGGATGCAGTGCATTAACTCACGTGTGTTCCTCATACGTGTTGTGATTTGTGTTATTAGTTACTATCGGTAAAACATCATTTGGCGTTACCATTTGTTATTTTACGAACAAAAAAAATCCTCATACATTTTTTATTACAATGAAGGCAATTTGGTCTCAGTTTAACTTGTTGTAAACACTTTCTGGTTGTTTTCAGAGAACGATGATATACGATATTTCTTTGTGTGAAAGAAAACTGAGTCGGGCGAAGTAAACAAACAAACTTGTAGCCAATCAGCAGTAAGGGGCATTGCACAGCACGTTTGATGGTGGATTTCCCATTTCTGCCACATAATAAAAAAATCATGCTCTAAAAAGTCAAAATTATGAGATACAAAAGTCAAAATTATTCACCTGTTTGTATGAAACACAGCTGCTGTTCAATGACTCTTTAATGAGGAAATTAATGTGTGATGTCATCAGTTCTTCCTTCACCAATGAGAACACAGAAGATCTGATGATGATGATGACGACGATGATGACGATGAGCACGATGAGCAGCAGCTGTACACATTTAAAACCTCTTGTGTTTCAGCACTTAAATACACTGACACAACATAACAGTGATTTTAATATTTGTCTGACAACATCTCAAATACACTACACATCATTTAACTAGTTGAAACTTAAACCAAAGTCTGTGTTCCTCCCACTGAACTGTTAAAAATGTAATTTTTTCTAAATGCCTAGACTGTTTCTGTCCCCTGAATATTAAAACAAAGTATTAATTTCTGTAGAAGTCAGAGAAAGAATCTGATCGTGATTAAACCTGAAAACAATGTAATAAATTAGCAAAATTAACTCAAAGTTCAAGCTACTTATTTTTAAACCATTAGTTTATTAAAACTGTTGTCTGTGAGCATTTCATTTACAAGAACTGCTTTTTAACAGTTCTTGTAAATGAATTGATCACAGACAACAGTTTTGATAAACTCTGTCTTACTGAAACCTGGATTAAACCAAATGATTATTTGAGTTTATCCCACTAAGCTTCTGTTACATGAATAAGTCACGTCTGGTTGGTTGAGGTGGTTTTGTCTCAATGATCTATAGAGATTTTCTTACTGTAACTCGGAGAACAGAGCAAAAATTTAACTCATTTGAACTGAACACGTAACTGTTTCAAATAAAAGTTAAAAAAAATCACTTTCACTTGTACTAGCTACTGTATATACAGATATAGACCCTCTGGGCCCTACACTGACTTTCTGAAAGAGTTTGCAGACTTCTTATCAGATCTATTGTTTAATGTTTATAAAGCACTGCTTGTCAGAGATTTTAATATTCACATTGATAATATTAATGATGCATTAACAGTGATGTTTACAGAGCTACTACATTCTTCTGGAGTAATACAACACATCAATAGATCCACTCATTGTTTTCATCATAAACTCATTGTTTAAACATTTGCTGGTGCCTGATTGATTATTATTAAACATGAATACAGTGCAGCTCAACTCTGACCATCCTAAAGGTCTGTTTTTAGCTTTCAAATCTTGTGGTGCTGTAACATTTTTTACTAAATCCAACATATGTGATTCGGGTAGAGAGCAAGAGATTCTCCTTGGGACATCAATTTCTTGAACAGGATCCATAACCTCAGCCATTTAATCAAATTTGTGCTCATAAAACTCTTAAGGTAAAGTTATCCCAACCTTAAATTATGTTTAGGGAAATGACAGTTAAGGGGCTTTACACTTAACAATTTTTAAGTGATTACTTAAGTGAAAATTATATAATTCTAAGGGTTTCACTTAAAAACCCTTTAAGTAATACTTAGGGTTATTTTCTGAAAAACCCTCAAGTTTAAGGGAAACTTAAGGGTGAACTTGAGGCAAAATTATACTTAAGGTGCTTTATGCAACCGGGCACTGGACTTTCTAAAAATACAGGTAAAGGTAGGTGAAGAATATTATATATACTGCAGAAAATGGCACTCCACAAGTTAGCGTGTGTAGTCCATTATTATTTAACATAATGATTAATAATATTTTCTCTCAAGTTGAACAAAATGTAGGAATATCTTTATATGCAGATGATGGGTCTTCGTGGATTAGAGGTCGCAATATATTGTATGTCAATAAGAAAATGCAAGCTGCAATTGATGAAGTGGAAAAGTGGACCAATAGATGGGGATTTAAATGATCTGTAGCAAAAACACAAGTTATTTGTTTTTAAAGCGGCACAAAATCTCACCCCTTTCTTTGAATCTATATGGGCAACAACTGGAGCAAGTAAAAGTTGTTAGGTTTCTTGGGGTTTGGTTTGATGATAAACTGACATGAAAGCATGTAGCATCTTTACTAAACATATATTGGGCACTCATGAGATCTGTTTTTGATTATGGATGTATAGCTTTCATGTCAGCAGCAGAATCAAACCTCAAGGAATAAGATGTATTGCAAGCTCAGGCCCTGAGAATCTATAGTGGGGCATTCAAATAATCTCCGGTTTCATCAATGCAGGTGGAAATGGGAGAAATGCCATTAAGAATTAGAAAAGTAAAATTAATGATGGCATACTGGGTCAATATTCAAGGACAAAATGAAAAACATCCTGTCAAAAGCATATTAAAAGAATGCTGGGAACATAATGAAAAATGTCTTACAAGTTTTGGATGGATAGGTGATGCGAAAACAAGAAATATAGGATTACATCAATTGCTGTAATACAGTCTCACTTTCTTCCATTCCTCCCTTGTTATTCCCTTTGCTAACTGTGGACCCTAGTATACAGCAGGAGCTGAAAGATAATTCAAATCATCTTCCGATATGGTATATAGTCCAGAAGCATTTTGAGAAACATTTCTCACAGTCAAGGGTTTTATTTACAGATGGATCCAAGGATCTGGATACAGGACATACGGTCGCAGCAGTATATATTCCAGTATGTGAATTTTATATTAAGAAAAGAGTAACCAACCATTTGTCAGTATATGCTACAGAGCTATTGGCAATATTATTGGCCCTACAATGGATAGAAGAGAGGGAAATAAATAATACTGTCATTGCATCTGATAGTTTTTTAGCACTTGAAAGTATAAAATCTGGCAGGTCATTAGTTAGGATGGATATTGTCAATGAAATATTCTGTAAGATGTACGTTAGGAAAATTAAGGGTATGTGTACACAATTTATTTGGGTTTCTGCTCATACTGGTGTGGAGGGAAATTAGAAGGTGGATATTCTGGCTGAACAAACTCTAAGAATAAAGCAAGTAAATCTACATATTCCATTAAGTAAAGCAGAAGCTATAAAGTATACATTAGAACATATACACAAACAGTTTGGCAGATGTATTGGGATGAACATGAAACTGGTAGACACTTGTATTAAATACAAAAAACAGTTGATGCTGGGAGAAAGGAGAGTAGGAATCGAAGAGAAGGAAATATCATTACACGACTTAGAATTGGACATACTGGACTAAATAGTACATTATATAAGGCACCCAACTGGGGAATGTATGCACTGTAATCAATAAGAAACAGTTGAACATGTATTACTTTAATGTACAAAATACAACAATGAGAGATATCGCCTTATTCAGTCAATGAAGGAAGCTAACCAGCATGACTTTTCTTTATCAGGTTTGTTGGGGTAAACATCTAACAGGATATATGATGATATTATATCATCATATAAAAAAAAAAATATATATATATATATATATATATATGCATATATCTTGATCCACACTCCAGTCCTCTAAGCTGGTCTGCCAACCGCCATTAAAGCACCAAGGAAGAAGAAAAAGAAGTGATGGGGAAAAGGACAGGAAGGACAGTTGTTACAGCAACATCTGACTGAATGTCTTCTGTAAAACATAACAGCACATTACACTGCCATCATCACAATCCAGTTACAATAAATAAAGAGGAATTGAAACAACATACAGTGACAGCAAGAAGGTTTCATCAGACTCATGCAGATGAAGCACAGATGGTAGAATATCTGCCTCACTTTTCTCCTCCTCGTCAAAATTACTGACTATTGGCTTGTCAGGATTTTTGGCCCTCAACATGTTTAATCGTTGAATTGTTTTTAACCACTTTAGGCTTTTCAAAATGTCCTCTGTTTGTGCAGGCTTAAAGATCAAGAGATTATTGGTGAATATTCTTTAACTGTCTGTCATATAGTTTAAATAAAGTCCATATAAAGTAGTCACTTACTGTACATTGCCTGTGTGTCTTTTCTAAGTGAGTTTTTATCATTTTTTACAAATTGGGCACTTGGCGTTGTTAATATTAACCCTGCACTGTGCCCACTGTAAAAGGATTTTTCTTTCCTGAACATTTGACACAGCGTGTGTTTTTTTTTTAAATGTTGCCTCAAATTGGAAAGTTTTTTGGGCACAGAAGGCACTGAAACATTTTCTACAACAGAGAAAAGGTGACAAAAGTTAGTAAATCAAAATATAAAACAAACATTTTTTAATTGTAAATGCATTTAACACTGTAAAAAATTGCTGCTTTAAAGTTACAGTCAAGTTGTATATGTAACATTTATTTAAACTGGATGGGCTTTTTTCAAAAAATCATATTCGAATATTCGTTTATTTAAATTAGGTTATTAAAGACGACATTATTGACATTTTTATTTGGTCACAATTTCACAATATCATTATAATTAAATATTCATAAGGTATTAATATTATATCTTGTATATGTAGCCTACATGTAAGTGAAAAAGATTAGCAATGCTGGAAAAAAAAAATGAAAAAGACAAGGGCTGCGTCAAACACATGCACGCGGAGCAAACGCATAAAACAGAACGTACAAAAATGTATATTGACAGTCTATGGTTTGGTTATCTCGTTTATTTTGTTTACATGTTCTTGATAAGAAAAAAGCATAAAGGGCTATTTAACTCTGAAAGTCGGCAGAGGACAAAGTTGCGCTGCTCTTAGTTTGCCCAGTAACAATTGTATTATTTACACTGTTGATATTAAATTTAATAAATACGGACTTGATACCTCCATGCTGGCAGTCCTTGTAAAATGCGAGTTTTCTCTTGCGGATATTCGTGTTGGTAGTTTCGAGTTTGACGTAGCTATCATTGTACAGCACTGAGCTGGGTGAAGATCGGTGTGATGGCGATCCGTGTCTGTTTTGCCCATTCAAGATTGGTCGTTGTTTTATAATCATGTTTGGAGAGAAATGCACGACTGTCTCCGGGAACCTATATTCATTGCCGAATGGAGTGGTGTGACCCCCGGCAGAGATATCGCGTGGCTTGTGACGGATGCGGCGCGAATCCTGACGACATTGTCCTACATCTACAGCAGGTGATGGTTCTGTGAAAATGAATGATAAAGTATTGCCTGTTACGTCAGATGGTCATGTTTGCTTTGAATTGAAACTTATTTTTCAGTGGAAAGACAATTGTGTGCTTGACGACATTTTTACAGACATTAACAAAATGTTTAAGTGTAAATTGTGTGATCGCTACAACTTCGTGAGAGTTAATTTGTTCGAGCATGTGGGGGATGTTGACAAACAACATCTGACATCACCCACGAACTACAACCATTAAAAAGCCACAGTTCAGAACCCATTGCCACAACAACAAAGACAAGTCAACATGTCCCAGGAGTCTGCAGAGCATTACTACACCAACAAATACAGTCCCATGATGTGGGAGGACGGGACCGGTGTGACAGAATCTACCCATCAGTGTTAAGGTAACACATGTTTTGGATAAATTCTGCGCAGTTGGGATATCACAACCTGACCTTCCTCACGAGTCAATGCAGTGGGGTGTGTGTGTGGTGAATACCATGGACGGTTGTATCGGAGCGGATGGATTTAAAATTATAAAAGAAATTGTGACCGTTCATCATCAATGTAAAGCTTAAGAACATGCGTGAGACTTGTACTGTGGACCACCCGAGTCAGTTACGTCATTCATGTCTGTTTGAACCATCACTGTATCTCTTTGAAGCATGTTTTAAAGAACTAACTACCAAATTGTTCAACCCTCAGTTTAAACATAACCTGGTTCAAGCTACAGACTGAGACCTCATCCTCAGAGAATTCAAGGTGTTGTGGACGCTATTCTTTGTTAACTGTGGACCGAACCATTTATTGTGGAAAAACGTAACGATCTTACGGATAAACTTGTGGATAAGAAGTGTGAGAAAGTCATCAACGATGCTGTGGATTCCTGGAGAACCGGTGTTGCTGCTGATCCCAAACTGTGACTGTTGTGGCGATATGGGGAACTTTTGCTTTACAGGATTTGTCAAAAGTATTTTTAAATTTCATTATACATCTGATTTAGTTAATCTTTTGTATTGTGTGATATATGAGAATGATGATGTATATTTTGTATGTAATGCCAAACATGTAAACAGTTTAAAGACAGAAATAACTGTTGTGAGAACTATGTCGGACTCATGGGTTAACATGACACAGGCCTGTGTGATGAACCCGTCACTGTATTCATCAGAAAAGTTTTAAAAACACTGTGTGAAAACAACTATGCATTTGATGTTGCACATATCATTGCTATGTACGCATATACAGTTGATGTATGTCTAGCCATGGTGTCGGAGAAAAAAGATCAGAATAACATCTGTGAAATTGTGGTTGACTACCTGTTAAATATAAATGGCTCTTATGATTGAGGTTCTGAATTGTTATTTGCCTATAATGAACTTTATACATGTTTTTGTCTCTGTCGTCTGAGGGCCTGTACTTTCCATTCTGATAACGGATGAGACAAACTGTCTGTGTTTTGATTAAACTCCTCGCACCATTTCTCAAGGATGCATTGTTGAATAAAAGCCTCTGTTTATGTAATATTAAATGAGAATCAACTGAGATATACCCTTGAGTGTGTGTCACTTATTTGGTTCTCCCGGCGCCGTAAAAAGAAAGGGATTGCTGCAGGTCGACTTGGTTGTAGAAGACTGTTTATGTGCACAAAATATCCAACAGCAAGTCATCAGCAAAGTTGTGTTTTCAACAGAGCTCAAGGTTACAACGAGAAACGATGAAAAGCTGAAAGATTTTCTACAATGGTAAAGTCACGTTTTTGGATGACAAAGTTGTCAACCTAATATCAGAGAGAGTGTCAGGGCTTTGAACGTGCAAGAGGCACGTTCTAGAAAGTAGTCAATAATCTAGAAAGTAATGTTTTTACGACGAGGATGGGATTCGAACCCACGCGTGCAGAGCACAATGGATCAGCAGTCCATCGCCTTAACCACTCGGCCACCTCGTCGAGGTGATTGACATCAACAAAGTTACAAATGCTAGCATTTACAAAATACACTGACCCTCCGTCCCCAGGTAATGCAAAAGAACTGCGCGTTTGCGCTCAGTAGTCCAGGCGTCTCCGGACGCATTAACAGCCAGCCTGTAATTTTCAAAGATCCTTTTCCACGTGCAGAAGGGTATCGGTGGGTCAGCGCCGCATGGCAGGAACGGAGCAGGCGTGGGAAGACTCATCGACGCCAATTGTTATGCTTTTGTTAATTAAACAAATATAAACATTAAAATTAATAACATGAACAATTCAACACTTTAATATTTGTGTCTGTGTGAGAAAGTTTAAGATTGTCCTCAATAAGTGAAGAACAGCTCTGCAGCCTCTCTTTTCTCCTCAGCTTCACTTTCCACAAATGTGAAAACATCAGCAACGCCCTGTGATTATAAATAGAGAAAACAGATGCAAATCAGTATTTAGTTGCAGCCATAGTTTATTCATAAATATAAAATAATGCTTGAAAATTGATGCTTTTCAGCAATAACAGTGATACAGTTTGTCAATATTAATGAGAATCCTGACCTGAATGTCAGCTTCTTCTGGCCTGTCAGTATTGTCCTATCTCTTCTTGTTCTATTTTTCCTGAAACAACAAGCAAAAACAAGTTTGCTAGAAAATAATTCCCAAATATTCCATGATCTTGTGTAGTATTTGTTCTTACCCTTGAATTTAGCAACGTAATGCTAGAGCAAGCAATTCACTATTAACAATTCATAATAAAAGTTATGCTTTTGATAAATACAAAGATGAACACAACCCTTAAGTAGGGCAGACCAAAAGTAAATTACAAAACTTCCATTGAATATCCACTGCTCTTCTTCTGTTTCTGTCATCTTACCTTTATGTTTTGTGCAAGGAAAATGCTTATGTTCGGCCTTCAGTATTACACCTTCATTACGGTCTTCGTTGTTGTTTTTACAAGTCCCTGTAAAACAACATAACAGTGTTAACAGAATATGAGCATATGTTCATTTTTAGGTGAACTTAAAAAATATCACAAACATGACAAGCACATATTAATAAAATACAATGTTAGCTTACATTCTTAATCTTATGTCTAATATGCCGTAAACATCTCCGTTAATATTCATTGTCTCGTCTTACAATAACGCACTAACGTAAATCACATGATTTGATTAGCCACGGCTTGGCTTCCAGTATCTTCCGCATTCTTTGATTTGATTGGTCATTACATTCACCAGCGCTTAGACTGCTAAGGCAGATCACTTCATGTAACTTTTTTACTTTTTGTCATCATAACCACATAAAGTACATAACGGTGTGTTAGAGGTGCAGAACAATAACTGTCATTAATTTTTGAGCTGAACAGGAAACCAAATGCGGACGAAACAACCATATGCAACGCAAAAGTTGTGATACAACAACACTGATTTGTTTGGACAGCAAAGTACAAGTACACATATAAAACATCTTGTTAGCTATGTACTAACTGTTAGATTATACACCATAACAGCTTCACTTACCTGCATCAGTCTTTGAAGAGGATTGAAATCTTCAGCAGGAATATCCCATAATTAATTCCAACCACACGTGACCTCATCCACCAATCAGATGAGAAGCCACTGTTACCATGGGAATCGCGCAATCGCGTAAAAAATGTCTAATGACAAAACGTATTTAAATTCAAAGAGCAGAATAAGGTGGTGCTTCTACACATTTTGATAATATATTAGAATTTTTTCAAAAATATGATATTACAATTATATTTATATTTTAGTGTGTGTGCGTGTGTGCCTGTCAGAGAGAGAGAGAGAGAGAGAAAAAAAGTGGTTTTAAAGTTTTTACCATTACAAAACTACATTTTTATTAAAAAAAAAATCATTTGATGAAATGCAAAGAAAACATTTTCTAAATCCTCAAATTTCTATAATTATTCATAGTAAATCAAACTACTTAAATGTGGCCCACAATCACTATGCCGATCTTGGGCCACACACAATCGGCCCAAATGCTGTCTGCCGTCATGCATCCAGTACCATCACTGCCACACATGGCCCACACTTGGCTGACATGTTGCATGCCAGTGCCGGCAGTGCGCCAGCAGTGCCATCCTGAGACCACATTTGGGCCGAGTCCGTCTGACATGTGGGTAGTAACAAGTTAGCTCTTTTAAGACATGTTTCTAAGGTTGCTCTGGAAAGGTCATTGTCCTGCACAGTTAAGTTCCAAACTGGCCAAACCCACCTTGTAAGGAAAGTAAGGGTCACGAGCAAACGCCACAGGCCACAACACAATGTTTTCAGAATGGGGCAAACAAAGGGCACTAAGAGTTTCTGTAGTGTTCCGTAATGTTTTCAGAATGGGGCAAACAAAGGCACTAGTAGTTTCTGTAGTGTAGTGGTTATCACGTTCGCCTTACACGCGAAAGGTCCCCGGTTCAAAACATGTCAGTTCTTTTAATAAAGGTTTCTAAGGTTGCTCCGGAAAGGTTGTCCTGCACAGTTAAGTTCCAATCTGGCCAAACGCACCTAGTAAGTAAAGTAAGGGTCACGAGCAAACGCCACAGCTGAAAGCTATTCTCAACAATGGTAAACTCACGTTTTTGGAGCCATTTTCATTAGGACAAAGTTGTCAACCTAATATCAGAGAGTGTCTAGAAAGTAGTCAATAATCTAGAAAGTAGTGTTTTTACGACGAGGATGTGATTCTAACCCACGCGTGCAGATCACAATGGATTAGCAGTACATCGCCTTAACCACTCGGCCACCTCGTCGAGATGACTGAAATCAACAAAGTTACAAATGCTAGCATTAACATCTGCTTGTACTATTTTATTTTCAAGCCTTTTCGAGATGAAAGTGACAAGTTCTAAGGAGGGTACACACTGTGCAAGGGATTGCTGATGGTCTAATGACTTTCACAGCTTTTGATGATGATTTTAAACCCTTATCATTGTGCATCTGACTAATCACAACTGTTTGGAACGTTCAAAATAACAAATACCTTTAGCTGCGTTTTGTATTTGGGTAACTGCTGCTGGACCAAAACAAACACGCCCTAGTGATGACGTCACCCGCTCGTGACTTTCACCTCTTTTTTTAAAAATGTAATATTATTGCACTCATTTGTTAAAAAAAACATGTTATTAAATTTTTTTTTATAACATGTAAAATATGACGAATCTAATTATTTATCACAAGATTGTAAAGTACCTCAAACAAATGGCTTCGTGGTATTTCATAATAATATTGTCGTGACATGTTTTTGACAGAAGATGTCGCCAAAGTCTATCTATGATATAAACAGATTGTAGATCGTTTTCTTTGTTTTTTTGCTTATAATAGTTCAACTTTATGTTCAACTTCATGCAAATGATGAGCGACTTTTAAACGTCTCAGCAGTGTTTGTTTATAACTGTTACTATAGCAACCAAAACTACGAACATAGCAAGACACGAGTGACACACAGCATCTGATCTTCAGAGACGGAAGAAAAACAAGAGAAAGAAAGCAACGAAACTCTTTCTGTTTGCGACGAGGCTGGGTATGTTATAAATACAATGTTTTGGCATTTTTGTAAAATTATTTGGGCTTAAACTGACGGGTTTTAGCGTGACATAAACCTGTAAACCTGCAATCAACACATTTGATATGTTATGGCGCATATAACACTGAAACGATCGCTGCACATCTCTGCTTCTGCAATGATTCTATAACATGTATTATAGCAAATTATATCTCAGTTATTGAAAAAATACTTAAAGTCCAAGTAAAGAGAAATCTGAGAATTCTTTCTAAACACATCATAAATGTTAGAAATATATTGGCTGAAACACGTTACAGAGACTCAAAAGTATATAGTAATGAATTGTGGAGTTAAACCGTAACATAGTTTTTCACCAATTCTGTGTTCAGGATTTTCTGGGCGGGCCTAAAACGGTTAATCGATGACGAAACGGAGCATGCATGGCCCCGCCCCTAACAATTAGCGTCAACGGACAGGTTGTTAAGCAACCGTGTTAGATGCGGCGCTAATACGCGCTGCTAATGCGCATTGCCGCGCGGGTTTAGACGCTACATGTGAACGGCCCTTAAGGGGCGATTCACATTTTCGCGTCTAAAACGGCGTGTAAAACGCGAGCCGCACTGTTTTCTCCTTTTCCCCCAAGCACCTCGAGTTTGCGCTCTTCTGGCGTCTGTCGTTGCTAAGCAACCATGGGCCACGCTTGCAGTTAAGATGAGGATATTATTAGATGCTATGGATTAACTGAAAATACTCTGCAATAACTCAAATAACATGTAGCATTAGTAAAGTTAGCATCCAGAGACGGCCGCGTTCGCTCGAGTGGGCGTGGTTTATGTAGCGCCGACGGACACGCCCCCAGCGTTTGACAGCAGAGAGTCCTGTCTATTTTTCCAAGATTTTGATAACTTATTTTATTTACTTGGATGTTTTTTCTCCATTTAAATTTGGCTGGGTGGTTAATAACACACTTATCTTTTGTGTGACAAACTCAGAACACATATTTTAATGTCACTTTACTCAGACTTTAATGTTTTGTCTTGTAAATAGCCTATAGGCCTACACAAGTTTTTACATACAATTTGATTATTTATAAGTACTACTAAAGTGATACCAAAGTAGGCTATAGCACTATTTCTGAGAAGAACATAAATATTTTCGTTTATAAGAAGCTTAAAAAATCTGGTATCTTCTTGTATTATTATTGTTAACTTCATCTTATATAGGCTAATAATAGTCAAAAAGTAATATTTTAAAATCTCATTTTACAATAAAGAAGGGGGAAATTATAATTGCAAGTTATTCTGTTTGTTTTTATTATATGATAGGGAGGTGGTGGAAGGTATGTTTTACTATATATTGTACATTTACAATGAAATGTTTTTTTATTTGGAACATTGTGTTTTGTAGTTTTAACCATGTCAGCAGTAAAACATGCTATTTTTATAATGTAAACAAAAATTGCAGCCCCATTTAAAGGGACAAAAATCTATCATCATTTACTCACCCTCAGGTTGTTTTAAACCTGTATACATTTCTTTGTTCTGTAAAACACACACAAAAATATTTGTAAGCATGTTAGCAATTTTCAGTTCTGGGACATAATCTACTACCATAGCAGGAAAACAATATTGTAATCTACAGTAAGCATTTCCAAACAAATATTATCTTAGATGGTATTATATCCGAAGGCCAAAAAAGATTACCACACTTTTACCATAGAATCATGGTTACAGAAGTGTATACTCTGGTAGATACATCTGTGCAGTTGTCCCACGATCACTCAAAGCATTGAGCTAAACTGAAGATGTCCAAATATGCTATGACATCAGTTATTGTTTCCATATTTAGGCTGATTTCTACAATGACTCGGGAGGTGCTTGACATCTTCTTCTGCATTCTCACAACAGCCTGTGCTGTCAGCGACTTCATAATAGTTGTCGTTCAAACATTTGCAGGACTTTCTCAGGTGAGCAGGCCAATGGTTTTAAAGTCAAGTGACTCCTTTAAATGTTTGTATTTAATAGCGTATTTTTGTTCATCGTTCAGAAACAGGCTTTTGCGTTACATCTAAGTGAGCAGTTTATTTTGACAGTCTTCATATTGGAAGTTGTGTTCAAGTGGTGTAATGGCTTCAAGGTATTTTGGAGGGTAAGCTACTTTTATATTTTTTTGTCTCTCTTACTTTCTACCTGTTACACGTACAAATAAATATATATAACCCAAAACTAACAGTTCCAATGTCTGCAGAGCCGGTGGAACATTGCAGGCTTTCTGATCACTCTAACTCTCATCATGGGAAACAGGATAACCAGGATTATCCCATATTTCTGACGTCTTGCAAGTGAGCAGGAACTTATATACAGCCGCGGAAAAAAATATGGGACCATTTTCAGTTTTTCTGAATTTACTATTTATAGGTAGCCTATGTGTTTAGGTAAAATCACTATTTTTGTTTTATTATGTGAACTACTAACAATATTTCAAACAAAATATTGGTTCTATTTGCAGAAAATAAAAGCTGGAGAAACAGGTTAAAATAACACAAAAGATGCTCTGTATTTCTTCAGACCTCAAATACTGAAATCATTTAATCAAGTTTATATTCACTTTTAAGCAATACAACAGTAATATTTGTAGGCTACATCCATTTAGGAAAGATTGCAAAATAATTTTTTTATTACCCGGCTTGTTGGAATGCTTGATTCTGATTGGCCAGTCGCGACATTTGCAGGTTGGTTATTCCCAGATAACAACTGCTCAAAACTAATAACACACGGTAACCCGATGCTGCAAATCATTTAGGAAGGTACAGTTTAATATTACACAAAAATCTATATAAATATGTCTTTTAATAACATATATAACATTATATTTACAAGTGATTAAACCAAATTTTGAACATCGTTTCTTACCTTAAAACTAAAAGTAAACGTCTTTTCCTTGTGGAAAGTCTGCATTCGGTAAAAACTAGCTAAAAGATATTTCAAATTCACATTTCATGTCCATTTTTTCCTCATGTGGCAAGTAGCCGTGTATTAAGTGGGATAATGTACGGCAGCCGGCTGTTATCGCGAACTAAACCCCTTCTGTGTGAAACAAGATGCTAAGACTGTCAGGGCTTATATCTGCGATAACAACCGGCTGTCTGTACATCTTCCCTTACATGTGAGAACCTCGATTTTTATCACAGTTTTCATGCTTTCACATTGCTGTTGGATGACTTTGTCACTCCTGAGGTTTGATTTTGTTCAAATTCAACACACACTGGATTGAAATGGCCACAGTATATCTAGAAATGATGGTTAAATAAACATTTTGAGTGGTCTCTTATTTTTTCTACAGCTGTATTTAAATATTTAATACATGGAATATATTGTGAACTACTAACCAGATATGTGCTTAAGTTAACTTTTAAATTGGTGTTTTAGGGTGCTACGTATGATTCGTGTCAACAGATGCTTCACATTCTCACAAGATGCAATAGTGGTAGCTCAGGCCACCAAAGCATTTCTGAAAGAAAGCCTCATCATCTTGATCACCTTTTTGGTTATAATGCTGGTATACATTTTAAGGCCAATACATATATATTTATACATATGCACATATGTTTTATGCTGCTTGTTTGTTTGACACATTGGTGCTTCTGCTTTGATTCTTTCATCAGGGGTTTGCAGTTTATGGCGTACACCACTTCAGTTCAATTCCATCAGCCTTTGGGAATCTACAAACTGCCTTCTACACTTCGTTCATTTGTATGACCCAAGACGGACGGATGGATATTTATAACATGTTTACAGAGTATATAATACTTGTGCTTACTGTTAAGATTTAGCAGCATTATTCTGGCTCAGCATTGAGTCAACTAATGTTTGTTTATAATTTCAGAGACAAGTTCACAAGCTTCGTGTACTTCATCAGCTTTATCTCCTGTGCCATCTTTGTCATTGCGATCGTTGAGGTTCTGTTTGTGACAAGGTTTTGGCAAGAGGACAAACAAAGTTCAGCAGAGGAATCAGAGGTATTTCTAAAATATTCATGTGCTGAGGTTAAATTCTATTTATTCTACTGTTACTCGAATCTACTTTGCAGTTTGATGTGTTATTTAAAACTGCAACAAATATAAAATCCCACTTTATACTTTTGGGGATGGGATCTGTTAATTTAACCCCGAACTCCTTAGGAACAAACTAAAACTGCATCCTAACTCCCTGGTGAAACATTACTACAACATAGAATCACAGCAGCAGAAAACAAACACAAAAAGATTGTTTATATTACAAGAAAATGTTTTATGGCATAAACAGGACAGGCCACAGCTTAATGCCATCTTCAAGGATCAGAGTCATGTCAAGAAGCCTTTGGAGACCGGTCTGCCCCAAAAAGTTACTTATAAAACATATATTATTCCATCAATTATGTACAAATCATATGTTAAATAACATGATCTCAGAAGAAATAGAAACCTGGTATCTGTTGCTCTTATAAAGCTTCAATCTAATGATGTTTGTATGAAACACAGCTGCTGTTCAATGACTCTTTAATGAGGAAATTAATGTGTGATGTCATCAGTTCTTCCTTCACCAATGAGAACACAGAAGATCTGATGATGATGAGCAGCAGCTGTACACATTTAAAACCTCTTGTGTTTCAGCACTTAAATACACTGAAACAACATAACAGTGACTTTAATATTTGTCTGACAACATCTCAAAGATACACACCATTTGACTAGTCAAAACTTAAACCATAGTCTGTGTTCCTCTCACACAACTGTTAAAAATGTTTCTGTTTCTTAATGCACAAAGTCTGTGTCTGTTCCCTGAATATTAAAACAAAATAATAATTTCTGTGAAAGTCAGAGAAAGAATCTGATTGTGATTAAAGATGAGAACATTTTAATAAGTAAAACTAGCTCCTAAAGTTTGGGCTACTTAATATTAGATCATTACATTTAAAAGCAGTTCTTGTAAACTGGCAGTCGTGGTCCAGTGGTTAGAGAGTTGGACTCATGATCAGAAGGTTGCTGGTTTGATTCTCATGGCTGGCGGGTAACGGCTGAGGTGCCCTTGAGCAAGACACCTAACCCCCACTTGCTTACTATACAAAATGTACAAATGTATAATATAATGTAATGTAAGTCGCTTTGGATAAAAGTGTCTGCCAAATGTAAAATGTAAATGTAGACTAAATGGTCACAGACAACAGTTTTGATAAACTCTGTCTTACTGAAACCTGGATTAAACCAAATGATTATTTCAGTTTAAATGAGTTTACACCACTAAGCTACTGTTACATGAATAAGTCACGTCTGGTTGGTTGAGGTGGTGGTTTTGTCTCAATGATCTATAGAGATTTTCTTATAACTCATAAATTTATGCATAAATTTAACTCATTTGAAGTGCTTGAACTGAATGTAACAGTTTCAAATAAAAGCAAAAAATCACTTTGACTCGTACTAGCTACTGTGTATAGACCCCCTGAGCCCTACACTGATTTTCTGAAAGAGTTTGCAGACTTCTTATCAGATCTATTGTTTAATGTTTATAAAGTACAAATTGTCAGAGATTTTAATATCCACGTAATGATAAGTTAGCAGTGGTGTTTACAGAGCTTCTACACTCAGCCAGGACTGTTTAACACATCAGAAAGAAAGTGGGTATTGCAAGTCTGCAAATGATCAGATGTCTACATCAGCTAGCAAGTGTTGTTGCTCTGTGTGGTGCAGTCGCCGCCTTACATTTGAAGAATCATGTGACGTGACCAGAGGTGTGGTGAAGGCTTCACATGTGTTCTTGTCTTTCCTTTGTTTAATGGAACAACATTTAAATGAAATCAATTTTTTAATAAATTACCTCTATATTATCGGACTCCATTTTAATAATATTTGATTTCTCATATGGTTTACATTAATATTTATCTTTAGCAATTATGTAATTCGGGTAAATGTTTGATTCTTTTGCTAAATGACACCCATTCATCCGATTCTCAATGTTGCTAAAAGTCTTGCGCCGGCCGTCATACGCAGATCTCACGATCACATGCTTGTCAGTCTTGGTCACTGTCAGAGGTTCTTTGACTAGTAATGTTCAGATGGCCGTTTCTATACGGCTCATTGCTAAAACGTTATTTTATCTAGTCCCCTTAGACTATGATAACTTAAACAAAGTAATGATTATTACTAACCAGAGGTCATGACCACTCCACAGAGATAAATAGACCAATCTTACTTTCTTTACTGGCAGCTTTATATAATCATGTCATAGTTTTCTATGTACACATAGATAGAATAATATCACAATAATCTGAGTCTGAGTCTCACTCTATTTAGATCAGCCAGACAACATTTGTGTTGTTCTAAATGGAAATTCCATTATTAGCCCCTACAGTCTAAGTACACTTATAGCGCCAAATAGTTAGCCGAATCTCTGCTGGTGTGCCCCAATGCTCCACTAGTTTAAGTCACAAACCTGAACGTCGATTTGCAAAGGATATAACAAAGGATATAGCGTGATCTACTAGAGTTAATAAATACAGAATAAATTCAAACATAATTTATTAGCCAGGTACAGGAAACAGAATTCAAACTTCAATTCAATAATCAAGTGTCATTCAATGTCAACAGAAGAAAATCATAAGAGAAGAATAAAGAGAAATTCAGTGACGACACATTTGATTACAGATTACCTAATATTTTTGTCAACCTTCCTTAAATATCCAGACAGAACAAAGCAATATGTAAATATTCTTTAACATTAAGAATCTGGTTGTGATTGGGTCTTGTGGTCTTCATTGGCACACAGTAGGTGATTGGTGGGAATTACCAGATGTGGGAATATGTCCTAACACTGAGTGTAGTTTGAAAAGACCCGTCACAGGGTTTGCATTGGTTTATCTGTAATGTAATCAAATTGTTAGAATTAAACACAACAGGGACTCTACCAAACATCATAAAGACCCTTACCTTATTTTTATTGGAACGGAAATAGATGGCTTTTGAAACAAGCATACTGCTTCTCCATAATCTGAAGCTTTGCCTTCTTTACCGGGAGATGCTGTTTGCCTCTAGTAGCCGTTGCTTGATTCCTCGCAGAACTTCTAGCTTCTCTTTTTTAAGCTTCAGCAGCTCTTCACTGCTGTCACATCGGATTAAAGGATGCCTTCTGGAGCTCCTCCTGGTCCTCCATTGCTGGTGCTGGGGGCCTTAAGTGGAGGCTAGTGAAGGTGCAGACAGATGTGAAAACGCCGGTACTGAAGACTGCCGCTGCTGGTGGGGGAAGAGGGTGTATTGGTGTGAGGGGGTAACAATAGCGTCTCTGAGAGCACTGAGTGGTATCCACACCTGCTATTAGATCAACCACCCTGAGATACCCTGTGAGGTTCTCCGAGGATTACCAGGGCCTTTTCCTCATCAGGACTCAGTGCAGGCACAGAACTGGGCCCTCCACCTGTTCTTTCCCGGTCTCTCCGGACTGCAGCACCTTTCCAAACAACGTCCCACTGTCTACACGCTGCCATTTTAATGGCAATGCTTTCCCAAATTTCTTTTTTGTTTTTGTTTGGAACTGTTGTCCGGAAACTAAAAAAAAGTACACCTTTGTGGTGTGCCACCTCATCTAGCAGTATAGACATTTCAGTAGAAGTAAAGCTGGGGGCTCTCCTCTTGCCGTCTTTTTTCCCTGCCATAGTGGTTGTTGATATGTCTTGTATGTTGAGCTTTTATTGGGTAAGTCATCCAAACACACGAATGAGTGATTTACACCAATAATGTGATGTGGCTGGTGGGTAAACACACATTCTAGAACATTATCACACTATAGCAAATTATTATCATGTAAAAGCCCTTTCAAAACCAAGCGAAGTCAAAGGTTCACACACTTGCAAAATTATACAAACATACATACATACGTACTTATATTTATGTGTACTATTTATACGACACAACATCAATTATTCCTTTAAATATATTTACATACATTTAATTTACAATTTGGATTATTTTATAAAAGCAGTGATAAATGCTTCTGTATAAAGAACATCGCTTCCTAAAATAGGGTGAACAATCGATTCTTTAGCCATCGATATCAACCTGTTCAGCACCACCGCCATTGACAGCACCTGCTAACGTCGCACGTAGGGAAGGTTAACCTTAAGCAACATCCTAAGGTATAGTTCAGGGAACACACCTAGGAAAGGTATACCTGTAGTTAAGGTTTACCTTTGGAGTCTTTGTAGCACGCTAAGAGACAACGTTATCGGGAAACGCAGCCCAGAACATTTCAAGGGCAATGTCAATGGACACTGTGTTTTGCAGTCTGGCAAAAACAAATGTGGCAAAACCTTTCAGCCCTTTGTCAGCTGTCCTCTTCTGAAATTCTGAAGAAACATTTTTACAAGCTTTTGTTTTAGAAGCTTTGATTACATGAGATGTGTAAAATAGACTTGGTTCTTATTTCTGCCTATTTCATTTGTGTCTGTCAGATGGCATAAACCCTTTTAAGATATGCAAGTATTGACTTCTTGTTGAATGGATCATTGCCCAGCTGTAGTCTGTTTCTATTCCATGTATCATAACAGGTGTGTATTTGAAGAGCACCAGAATGCTTATGTCTGTTTCAGTGTAAATGTGAGCATCAAATGGAAATGCTGCACATACTCTGGTGTGCTGTAAGAGTCTGTGTCAGTTTTCCTGATTATAGTTTGGGTGAACTGTGTCTCCAACAGCACATTGTCATGCAGTTGCAGACCTTTTAAAATTTCATAAGAAATTGCTTTCAGGATACTTTTATTGAGGCTGTGAGTAATGTTGCCTGCAAGTAGTTCTTTTACAGATGTGTTTTACAATCTTTTATAATATTCGCTGCTGACTCGCATGCTTGCATGTCGAAAGCGTTGATGTGATTTGATATGTGAGATGTAGATCTTGATATTGCAGTGGCTTCCTTTTAATGGAAAATGAGTACCGGGCACAGCATGGTGGGAATGTGCATTTGGCACGCACTGTAATATATGAACACCGCCACCAAAGTTCCACCCTTCTGAACTTCTTGTAAATATAATGTGTCCATGGTTTTCTCAGTTGATTGAAATCTTTCAATGGGCCTATTCTTTGCCATACCTTTGAAGTTTAAAGATTTTGGGGGTATGTTTCTAAATTTCAAATCTTCAGTTTCAATTGGTTGGTCCTTTGAAACTCGATGTTCTTGAATGGAAACACTTAAATTGTTGTGTTCACAGTCGGGTTCATTATATCTGTCTTGTGTTCTTATGTGAGGGTCGACATGCAGACTCGCCAAGTTCTCTTTCTGTGTCTGAGGAGAGACTCAGTACCTGCCTTACCTCCTTGTTCCTCAGTTGTGGTCCTTATATCGCGCCTGTTGCATTTCCATGCAATATACAGTCATTACCTGTTCCTTGGGGTGTCATGACCAAATATGTCAATTGGAAACTGGTTCCAGATTTTTGATCTTTTTGAAGTGTCATTTTGCTGAAGTATGTTTGCAGCATTAAAGTAACGTATACGGGTGTCTTCACCGCCAGCAAGTGCTCATACATCCTTCTTTTATGCCCCTTTTCCTCTTCTAGATTTGAGTAATGTTCATTCACCATGTAACATGTAGCTACTTTCTCAGTAAGAGAGCTACTAAAGTTGAATTTATTTTAGTTTAAGTTTGTAGCAGGTGATGGTTATTCTGATGTCAGAAAATCACATAATTATAAATTATAGATTTACATGCAGTTTCACTGACCCCAAAACTTGTTAAGCTTTTCGATACTTTAAAACGCGATACATAATATTTGTTTTACACTTTTTTTTTATCATGTGGTTCAATAATTTTAACATGTGTATATTTATTTTATATTTGTTTCCCCACTAGTGATAGATCCCCATATAAACAGTAGTTCATGACACAAACAAGGGACTTTTATTGAGAACTTGCTGAAGAAATAAAAAAAAACATCATAAACCATCATTAGGGAGTCGAATCAGAATCATCACGTCTTGCCTAAAGTTGACTGATAGTGTGTGTGTGTGTGTGTGTGTGTGTGTGTGTGTGTGTGTGTGTGTGTGTGTGTGTGTGTGTGTGTGTGTGTGGAGATAAGGGTGCAGTGCAACATTGATGCACCCAAAAAACAATCAAACATTAATTTACAAAATTTGTTTAGGACAGAATATACCTTTATAATAAATAAAAAAATGTAAACGAAATAAGCCAGATTCAAGTCATAATAATGTGCAAAATAAAGGTGTTTAGGCAAAATGTAGGAAATGCAGGGGAACATATATTCAAAACGCAAGCCACAAATGGTCAAATTAATTGACATTTACTTTAAACATTGCGTAACAATGCCAGACCATATCTCGGCTCAAAACCAGCCTACTTGATAATAATAAATGATTTGTTACAAAATAGCCTACAAGCACGTTCATTACCAATGAACTACCAATAAAGTGACTTTATTACCACATGTAAAGAAGGAATGTAATAAAGCATTTTACCATTTAAACAGTCACAAAGTCCCTTTCAACTTTTTTTCAAGGTATATTTTCTTAAGAAACCTTTGTTTGTGAAAATAGAATTTTGCCACAAGGATAAGAAAATTAACAGTAGATTCTAAAGATTTGTTTTGCTTTTAAATGTGTAAATTATAGGCTGAATCCGAAATGGCATACTTTTACACTATATAGTAGGCAAAAAGCAGTAGGCAAATATGACGAACGAAGTGTGTCCGAATCCTCGGTCTTCATTAAACAGTTCTTGGTTTTTGCCAAGAACAGCGACCAGCTTCACCACCCAGAACAATATCACAGACTGTTCATAAAAGGTTTTTGAGATGCATATAATATACAACTGAGATTTATGACAACACAACTGGGATTATGAACACGACAGCGCAGCCAACAAAATTCAGGTTCAAAGCATAGAAAACACTAAAGCCTAGACAAATATAACCTGCTCTATTCACAGCCTGGGGCAGGTGTCTCATCCCATATGATTCTCCTTGGCTCTGAATAAAAGCAGTGGGTATAATGCCTAAAGCCATGGTCCAGCTGTAAGCATGTTGTATGCAGGATTGCAGAGTCAAAAGGTCCGAAATGTCCAAAAAAAAGGAAACTGTTAAGGCCCTTTAAATAGTTCTTTAAAGGTTCTCTTAACGAGCAAAAAAGAGCTTTAGATATATGGACTCATCATACTGTATCCTTTTATAATACTTTTACTGTCACCCTGTTTACTTCAAAGTCTTTATACAGTTTTTAAACCGCTGTAATCATTCTCCATTTTTAACTGGGATGTACAGCCACGAGTCACCGTATATAGTTATCATAATCATTTCACTGTTTCCCTGTTTAGATTCAAATCTGAGAAAGAAAAACAGCTTCACCGCCCAGAACAACATCATAGACTTGATCATAAAAGACGGTTTTTGAGATGCAACTGCGATTCATGACAACGCAACTGAGTTTATGAACAACGCGACCAACAAAATTCAGGTTCAAAGCATAAAAACACTAAGGACAAGACACAAACGTAACATAACCTGCCTTCAGAAGTTTTCACAGCCTGGGGCAGATGTCCCGCTCGGTATGATAATCCTCGGCTCCGAAGAAGGCATCGAGTAACATTAGCTAAGCAGGTTTAATGGTTGAATGCGGTAATTACCAAATGTGTAAATGAAAATACCGATGTACATAATAAACTAAAAATGATATATTGCCATACAGGCCTTGTTAAAACATGATAACGTTACCATTTATAGCCTTTATGTTGTAAAACACCATCGCAGCCTCACTCAGCAAACCTATTTATTTTTATATATTTTATATATTCATTACAGATTAACTACCTTCCATCCCTTGGAGGATTAAATCCTGGTGCTGCAGTCAGGAAAATGTTGCGCAAGATTGCAACAAATGAGGTCTTGGGGTCCTACAGTTTTAGAGGGAAGAAGAACAAACAGGCCTTCCAAGACCTAAGAATTTGTACTAGTTATAGGCAAGTTTTGTCCTTACTGCTGTTATTCATTTTAGGGTCATTAAAAAGATTTGTTTTACTGTGTTAACATACAGAGAGTATTTCTATTTTATCAGAGATTGTCATTCTATTTTTTAGGGGCAGCACAAAAACATTTTAAGGGGCTGAGGGCAACTGATGTGGAGGACCTCATTTCCCTCGTTTTGAAATATGCTCCACATACATGCTCAGACACTTAAAATGGTAAACAACACTTTCAGAAACGTTTTTTAGTAAAACCTTAATACATGTACATCGTAAAAACTTGTCAATACTATAATTACTATTTCACATAGTTAATAAGTGCAACGTAAGTGTTTAAGATCATATCAGTCTTACTCGTGCTTATTTTGTTTGTTTTCAGATTATGTTGAAGTGAAGATGGATTTGAATTCTTGTGTATTTAGTTTATATTTCTCATTTTATATTTAATAAATAGTTACTATAAATAGTTATATCTGACCATTCTTGCATTATTTTAATGTTTTAATAATTTAATTTTTATTAATGTTTCCTTTTTATGTGTTCTATCTGTATGTTGTTTAATTTAATACCTGTTGTTTTATTTTCTCATTCTATTATTAAATAGTTATTGTAGCCTATATATAATAATTAATTATATAGGCCTATATTTTAACGTTTTTATTGTTGTTATTAATGTTTTCTTTCTATTTGTTTTATCTGTATGTTGTTTAATTTAATAACTGTTGATTTATTTAACACTGGCTATTATAACCAATTTTTGTATTTCTCATTCTATATTTAATAAAAAGTTATTGTATATAAATAATTCATTATATATTGGAACTTTTTTGTTGTTGTTATTAATGTTTTCTTTCTGTGTTTTATCTGTATGTTGTTTAAGATTGTTTATGTAGTTTAATTTAATAAATGTTGTTTTATTTAACCCCGGTTCTTGTTTTCTAAGCAACAAACAATTATAACACATGATTTAAGCCTGATTATTTACATTCAGGTCAATAATAATATAGAGGTTATCAGAGCGTTATCAGAACGTTAAGGGAACGTTAAACCCCTAACCTACAGGGAACGTTCTATTTATGTCAAGAAAACTTTCCTGGAAAACCAGCAGGGAATGTTAGGAAATCTGTTCTGGGAACGGGTTGACAGAGAAATCATATCATTCCTGTAAGTAGGCGGGTCTTGAAACTCACGTTTATGACAAATTCCGCCCGCTGTGATGACCAATGTTGATTGAAAACATAAAATGGAAAATGGAGGCCGCGACTACCGTGAGTGAGGATATTGTTGTTCATTTATTATTCACGCCATTCTCAAGGTTAACTTTCAATGAAAAGATGGAGTTAATCAGCAATGGAAGACCGACACCGGAGCTTAATTTAGTTCAGAAAGGCAAAACTTTTGTGAGGCATTTCAACCCCAGCAATTACACGCGATATCTCTGGATAACAGGGATAAGCGCATAAAAACCTCCTCAAGAAACAGACTGGGCAGACCCGACTGTCAGACTTGGCCTTAACTGCGATCAAGAAAGAACTGCTGATCAATATGAAAGCAAAGGATCTTCAGTTGCATGACCCCGCCATCAACCACTTTATCCAAAAGTACAGAAGGACTTTGTTTTCAAGTAACGTAGAGTTAGTCTATTCGATGAGCAAAGGGTAAGTTGAGTTCAAATCTAATAGGCCGCCGTGCCAATTCTGACACTGTTATTATTTTAGAAAAGACATTTTACAGATTTATTGTTCGATCTCTACAAATATGCATACTTACTGCAATTCTGCATAATAATGACATTTTTCATAATTAAACCATCAATTTATTACGTTCCATTGCTGGATTGGGGCAAAATGATCGCACCACGATCGCTGTTCACTGTCTGGTTCTGAAGTGTCAGTCGCTAGTTTGCTTTGCTATGAATGCTGTCATGATGATGTGTCGCTTAAGTTACATGTTTTTTTTTACTGGCCAGTTGTCCTTGTTCCGCTGAAGCAGTTGTGATGATGGTGCAATTATTTGTAAAGATTTTGGTTAAATTTTGCTTGGTTAAAAACACTCGTTTTGCTATTTTCTTGTTGCATTTTTAAGAATGGGCTAGACTCGTAATTGTTTCAGAGGTTGTTTGTTTTTTTACCCTTGCGAGGGAAGGGGGTAAGAGGGCCAAGGTTTGAGAGCCTCGGTTCACTACTGATATATTGTAATCACTGCCTTAAAGTTAAAGTGTATGTTTGCTGATTTTCAATCCACTTTGTATTGTTACAATAATGGCAATATATGAAAATGTTTAGCTTTTTTTTTTGTTACTTACTGATATATTCCCATTTACTCCAGAATTTTTTTGCCGGATATACAAAGTGGAAAAAATCTATGAAAATGTAATTTAAATATTGTCTGTTTAACTGAACATGACTGAAATGACTTGAAACACATGATTGTCATCTTAGAGCTATTGTGATATAAACATCACTTTGTTGCCAGAAGATGTTTCTCAGCCATGTCTGGCTGATCAAAGGATATATTTTTTGATTTTGCCAGTGGTGGTCCTCCGCTGGCCTTATGTTAGCTGGGATACTTCCCTTTTCACCTGTACCCAAGGGACAGCGTAAAGTTGAAGAAAGTAAGGGTCACAAAGTAAGGGAAAGTAAGGGCCTCAGAATGGGGCAAATAAAGAGTACTAAGAGTTTCCGTAGTGTAGTGGTTATCACGTTGGAGGCTGTGGTTGGGACTGCATGGAAAGGAAATTAAAAAGTAAAAAATGCACACGCACGCACGCAGACAGACGGGCAGACACAAACACTCACCCTCACCACTGGTACGTTCAACCCTTAACCTTTTTTTATCCAAGATGGTGGCACATGCACACGCTGCGGCTTCTCTCTCTCTCCTGACAGAACGGTGTTTTCGTGTTTTTTGTTTTGTAAGTCGCATAACTGTCTTTAACAACTGCCCAGAAAACATCTTTTAGACTACATTTGTTTGCACAAACAGGTTCCACCGAGACTTGAACTCAGATCACTGGATTCAGAGTCCAGAGTGCTAACCATTACACCATGGAACCTAAGTCACACATTGCTGGATTCAAACTATAAATTTTCACATGAAATCTACAGTCTATACAGATAACTGGATTCAATGAACTAAGCAATATTACCATAGGTATGCTCAGAATGCTAACTTCCACCCTTCGCTACTGCTTGAAAAACAACTTTTTAATCACATTTGTATGCACAAACAGGTTCCACCAAGATTTGAACTTGGATCACTGGATTCAAAATCCAAAGTTCTAACCATTTCTCCATGCAACCAAAGACAATAATGTGTCGCTGGATTCAAATCACACATTTTAACATGGAATTCACTGTCTGTACATATTACAAGATTCAAAGTTCTCAGCATTTTACACACAGAAAATCATTGAGTGCTGTCTTGTACCCTTTGCCATAACCCAGAAACATTTTGTTACAAAAGCAGACGGCAGAAATTGGTTCCATTGTGGTTGATTTGAACTCGGACCACTGGATTCAAAGCCCAACGTGAACGTGATACCCACTACACTACAGAAACTCCTAGTGCCTTTTGTTTGCCCCATTCTGAAAACATTACGGAACACTACAGAAACTCTTAGTACCCTTTGTTTGCCCCATTCTGAAAACATTACGGAACACTACAGAAACTCTTAGTACCCTTCGTTTGCCCCATTCTGAAAACATTGTGTTGTGGCCTGTGGCGTTTGCTCGTGACCCTTACTTTCCTTACAAGGTGTGTTTGGCCAGTTTGGAACTTAACTGTGCAGGACAATGACCTTTCTGGAGCAACCTTAGAAACCTGTCTTAAAAGAGCTAACTTGTTACTACCCACATGTCAGACGGACTCGGCCCAAATGTGGTCTCAGGATGGCACTGCTGGCGCACTGCCGGCACTGGCATGCAACATGTCAGCCAATTGTGGGCCATGTGTGGCAGTGATGGTACTGGATGCATGACGGCAGACAGCATTTGGGCCGATTGTGGATGGGAGGTGTGTGGCCCAAGATCGGCATAGTGATTGTGGGCCACATTTAAGTAGTTTGATTTACTATGAATAATTAAAGATATTTGAGGATTTCGGCTTGCTTTAGAGGATTTAGAAAATGTTTTCTTTGCATTTCATCAAATGATTAAAAAAAAAAAAAAAATGTAGTTTTGTAATGGTAAAAACTTTAAAATCACTTTTTTTCTCTCTCTCTCTCTCTCTCTGACAGGCACACACGCACGCACACTAAAATATAAATATAATTGTCATATCATATTTTTGAAATAATTCTAATATATTATCACAATGTGTAGAAGCACCACCTTATTCTGCTCTTTGAATTTAAATACGTTTTGTCATTAGCAATTGCGCGATTCCCATGGTAACAGTGGCTTCTCATCTGATTGGTGGATGAGGTCACGTGTGGTTGGAATGAATTATGGGATATCCCTGCTGAAGATTTCAATCCTCTTCAAAGACTGATGCAGGTAAGTGAAGCTGTTATGGTGTATAATCTAACGGTTAGTACATAGCTAATGAGATGTTTTATATGTGTACTTGTACTTTGCTGTCCAAACAAATCAGTGTTGTTGTATCACAACTTTCCCGTTGCATCAGGGGCGTTTCCTCCGAGGAGGCAAGGGAGGCAGTGTCTCCCCTCCCCCTCAAAAAATATTTAATCAACAGTTCAAAAATAAAACAAAACAGAGGAAATAAAACATATTTAGCTAAATATTACATCAATAAGCTTGTACAGCAGTGTGAAACTGCGACACCGCTTGACAGAATTCCAGAGAAAGGCAGCGTTTCTCTTGCCTCCTCTGAGCCAATTGACTTTCAATGTAACCCCTAAAGCGTGCGGTGAGTTTGAGTGGGTCCTATTGAAAGAATGGAGAAAAGTCACGTGATAGGAGGCAATGCCTCCAAGGGGCGATGATTGGATTAACTCATCAGTTGGTGAGATGACGTGTGATATGATCTCATCTCACTGAGATTATATCTCACGTCATCCCGCCTTCCTGCTCGTCATCATCATTATCAATTTTAAACCTGTGGCGCTAAAATAGATTTAACCTTTATTATTTTTGAATACTAGTTTTATTAATCGTGTAGGCTACCTTTAGGACCTGTAGGATTTGTGGCGGAGATGGCGGAGGCAGAGCAGATATCGATTGTTGACAGAATATTACGTAGTTTTTCATTCGACACCTTGTCTTTTGAGGAGAAAAAAGCAATCAAATCTGGCGGAAGACCGCAACCTACTGTCAATATTAAGAAACAAGGGAGAGGATTTTCTGTCGATTGCTACACAAGAGTGGACTGGCTTACCGGGAATAAAGAGAAAAACCGTTTGTTCTGTTGGCCTTGCCTTCTTTTCTCAAGTACCCGAAATGGCACTTGGACAAAATATGGATTTGATGACGTTAAAAACTTGAAACGGGCAATTCGGAGACATTGCAAATCAAAGGACCATGTAAGTTCCCAAGTTAAACTTAATCTTTTGGGGAGAGTTCGTATAGAACATGTGTTGGATGAGGGAGCTAGACTTCAAGTTGAAAAACACAACCAGACTGTGAGAAAAAATCGTGCAGTGTTCGAGCGCTTAATTGACACCACAACCCTTCTTGCCCGACAACTAGCATTCCGCGGGCATTCCGCGGGCGTTATGAAACCGCTAGCTCGGACAACAAGGGTAACTACAGAGAATTTCTTGAATGTCAGTCTAAACATGATGAGTTGCTGGCGACGCATTTGCAGACACGCACCGTGTTTTCTGGAATGTCAAATCGTATCCAGAATTTTCTTATTCACTGTATCGCTTCTGTCGTTTCCCAAACGGTTAAAACTGAAATCGATGCTGCTCCCTTCTTTGCATGGCAAGTAGACGAAACAACAGATATAAGCAATCAAGCTCAACTGTCTATTTCTGTGCGATATGTTGATGGAAATGCAGCAATTCAAGAGAGATTTATTGGATTTTTTAACGTGTCCAGTGGACGCGATGCACAATCTGTGTATGAAGTTGTTGCCACGGCGATGGCACTGTTTAGGTTTGAAGAGAAATTGGTTGCGCAAACATATGATGGGGCAGCCGTGATGGCCTCTGCATTGAATGGTCTACAAGCTAAAGTGAAAGCGGTTGCTCCCTCTGCTGTGTTTGTGCATTGCTATGCGCACAGGTTAAATCTCGTTCTTAGCCAGGGAGCAAAAAGCATACCAAGTGCACGAGTGTTTTTTGCAAATTTAGGAGGATTCGCAACGTTCTTTTCTCACTCTTCAAAGAGAACGGCTCTGCTGGAAGAGGTTGGCTGCTCTCGGTTGCCGAAAAGTGCTCCAACTAGATGGAATTTTAATTCACGGGCAGTGTCCACAGTTGCCGAAAATCGAGACAAGTTGCTACATGTATTCAGGCGAATTGTTGATGCACCTGCCATGGATGATGACACTGTGCGAGGAGCTCTGGGCTTCATTGGATATTTGCAGAACTTTGAGTTCATGTTTTTTCTTTTAACATTCAAAGCAATTTTTTCTCTGACTGAGGTTGTTTTCGACATTGTACAAAACAAGGCAATGGATATTGCATTTTGTAGACAGAAAATCGACAATCTTCTTTCCACATTGGTGACTCTGGGTTCTGAAGACCACTTTACACAGGTGTATGACAGTGCTGCTCATCTTCCTAAAGTGTTGATGCTCCAAAGCAGTCTCGGGCCATGCTGAAAGTGGGAGCTGATGTTAAAGGGCAGTATCGACTGCTTTACAAGTCTATACTTGACAACCAGATGATGCAGATCAAACAGAGATTTGCTGATTTGGACAACTTAAAGTTTCTCCAGTTGTTGAACAACGCAATGTTTGAGCAGATGCGCAATGCATTTCCAGTTGAGGCATTACACTCTCTAATCACCAGCTATGGTCAACATTTTAAAACAGACAGGCTCAAATCAGAGTTACAAGTTTTTTATTCTGACAGAGACCTGCATGGAGAAAATGGCAAGTTGTGTAACCTCCTCAGAGAATTTAAGTCAAATGATTTGGACAAGGCTATGCCAGAACTTTTTAAACTAATGTGTCTTGGTGCTGCAATTGGAGCGACATCTGCAGGAGTGGAAAGGAGTTTTTCATGCCTAAAACGGACCAAGAATTACCTGCTCAGTGCAACAGGTCAGGAACGTCTATCTAAACTTGCACTATTGTCTATTGAAAAATCCCTTGTGAAAGAATTGGAAGGAAGAGGCTCATGGTGGTATGAGCAGGTGACAGAAAAGTTCAACTCCATGAAGGAAAGAAGAGTGGACTTCACTTTTAAGGTTAGAAGTCTGAAATAATCTTTTTTTATTTTCACAAATATTACAATGTGTTTATTTTTGTTATTTTATTTCAGTTGCTCCAACTGTTTGTGACACATAGGTTACATAAGGCATTTCAGAATAGAAAATAGATTAGATTATGATTGCATTCATTTTCACTAAAAAGATTATAAGAATTAATTTATGCAAGCATTAATTGTAAATTATTTTTTGTCATTTGTAATATATTATGACATTTTAAGATTATTAGGTGAAATGTTCAATTTATTACTCATAATTTACTAATATTACTCAGTCATGTGCTCTGTGTTGATCTGTTCCCTTTCACAGTGAAGAAGTAGGTTAAGAGCAGACAGAAAAGGCAGTGAAGTGAGTTCAGGGTTTCAGGATTAGGGAATGTTGTTGTACTGGCGTTAATAGAAATAATAAAATAATTGGTAAGTTAATTTGAAAAAGGTCAATCATTTTACATTTAAAGACGTTTCAAATTGAAATACATTGCATTTTTACACTCTTAAAGTTCCATATGTTTTGTCTTGTCCTCCTGCAGAGTCTGCGTTTTTGGTGGGAGTGTCGTGTTGTCTCTGCCCTGCACTCGCGTTGAGTGTTACCGATTGCCACTCGGGGTCCTGGAGTTTGCACTTGCTTGGACTCTGTGGTGTTCGACTCAAGGCACAATTTGACGCCGTTGCTCAGTGTGTTGCGTTATAAGGGATTACTGCTCCTGCTTCAAGGACTTTTTGGTCAGATAGTTGAATATTTGTCACGTTAGACTATGTTTTGAATCCACTGTCAAGATTGTGTGTCCCAGCTCACAAAAGTTTGTTATAAGAACGTTCCTTAAAGGTTTTCATGAATTTAAAAACGGTTTCAAAACAATCAGTGTCCAGTTTTATAATGTTTTAAGAACATTCCCAGCTAACAAAAGTCACCATCATGGTGATCAGTGTTTGCTTATTATGGGCCCTTGACCCTTGGCTTTCATATGTTAAATTGTTAATTTTGATGTAGTTGTGTGCTTTTGTACATTTGTTATGGCTGTGTAAATGTGAATCTAATCAAATGGTTTTGTTTGGTGATCATTGATATCACTGTAATCTTGAAGTTTGATTCACTGATTCTCCTTTGTTTAAGGTGTTCTGTCGTTGACTGAAAGAACATTTTAAGGTCAGGAAGTTTGATTGCATTTTGATTGAGAGATTTGTGAAATCTGAATGCAAAAAAAATGAACCTTTAAACTAGGCAAACACAGACATGATGAATCGGTGTATGAAACTCAATCAACACAAGGAAACTTCATGCTGCAATGCATGCTGGGTACTATCATAGTACGCAACTCTTTCATAATTCCCAGCATGCATTGCAGTAGATGTGTTTATCTGAATTAGTCTGTTGATTGTCACCATTGTTGAGACTTATACACTGCTTTTTGATGTCTGTGTGCGTCTATATACTGCTGTAGTTTAAAGTTTTTATTTGCATCCTGATTTCATACATTTTTCTATGCATCAAAATGCTCTTAAACGCCCTGATCTTATAATGTTCTTTCAGCATCAAACAGCACAACACTCAAACTACATGTAATCAAGTGATCATTTCAAAGACCAACAACATTTGTCTAGGTCTAGATTATTTAAAAGCACACAGGTACAGCACAACAAAAACTCCAACATATGAAAGTTACGGGTCAAGATTCTAACTCAAGGAAACATTGATCACCATGATGGTGACTTTTGTTTGCTGGGAACGTTTTTAAAACAAAAAACTAGACACTTTGACTGTTTTCAAAAGGTTGAAAAACCTTTAAGAAATGTTCTTATAACAAACTTTTGTTATAAACTGATGATGGGTGATGTTTGATATGTATATTCTGTTATTACTTGTATTATATTTCCTATGTTAGTTGTTTTCATGTCTTGATTTGTAAAGCGCTTCGCGCTCTGGAAAAGCACTATATAAATTAAACTTATTATTATTATTATTAAAGATTTAGGCAAATTAAAAAAACTGCACAAATGTACATACTGTAATGAACTTGCAGTAATAAAAAGATTTTACACACATAGACACTGAAATGACACTGTTTTTCTGACGAATGCACTTGTTTAAAGTACGAAGATTAACAAAAATGACATGGGTAAGAATCTGCCTCCTCATTTTTTAAGTCCACCGCACACCACTGCGTTGCATATGGTTGTTTCGTCCGCATTTGGTTTCCTGTTCAGCTCAAAAATTAATGACAGTTATTGTTCTGCACCTCTAACACACCGTTATGTACTTTATGTAATTATGATGACAAAAAGTAAAAAAGTTACATGAAGTGATCTGCCTTAGCACTCTAAGCGCTGGTGAATGTAATGACCAATCAAATCAAAGAATGCGGAAGATACTGGAAGCCAAGCCGTGGCTAATCAAATCATGTGATTTACGTTAGTGCGTTATTGTAAGACGAGACAATGAATATTAACAGAGATGTTTACGGCATATTAGAAATAAGATTAAGAATGTAAGCTAACGTTGTATTTTATTAATATGTGCTTGTCATGTTTGTGATATTTTTTAAGTTCACCTAAAAATGAACATGCTCATATTCTGTTAACACTGTTATGTTGTTTTACAGGGACTTGTAAAAACAACAACGAAGACCGTAATGAAGATGTAATAATGAAGGCTGAACATAAGCATTTTCCTTGCACAAAACATAAAGGTAAGATGACAGAAACAGAAGAAGAGCAGTGGATATTCAATGGAAGTTTTGTAATTTACTTTTGGTCTGCCCTACTTAAGGGTTGTGTTCCTCTTTGTCTTTATCAAAAGCATAACTTTTATTATGAATTGTTAATAGTGAAAACTTCATTTGTACCTTGCTCTAGCATTACGTTGCTAAATTCAAGGGTAAAAACAAATACTACACAAGATCATGGAATATTTGGGTATTATTTTCTAGAAAACTTGTTTTTGCTTGTTCTTTCAGGAAAAATAGAGCAAGAAGAGATAGGACAATACTGACAGGCCAGAAGGAGCTGCCATTCAGGTATAGATTCTCATTAATCTTGACAAACTGTATCACTGTTATTGCTGAAAAGCATCAATATTCAAGCATTATTTTAGACAGTACGTTACAGCGCTACGTGAGTTGGCTGTGAATTGTGCTTATGGGACAGTGGAGGACGAGATGCTAAGGGACCAACTGATTGAGAAAGCCTACGCTGCAACAGTACGTGAGAAACATTTATTGGAACAGCCCGCTTCTTTGGGTGAAGCTGTCACTAGTGCGTGCCAGATTGAACAAGCCATGCACAATGCACACGTGCTTCGTGGCGCTGCTCCGGTACATGCGGTGAGTTCAGAGCCTTCTCATAAGAAGTTGATAAAAAAAGATAGGTATAGAGCTAAGAACAGTAAGCCTGCAACAGCACACCGTACTTGTTATAGGTGTGGATCTAGTAAGCACTTAGCAAATTCCTCTGACTGTCCAGCTTCTAAAGCTACATGCAACTCTTGTGGAAAAACAGGCCATTTTGCCAAAGTATGTCGATCTTCTACATTGGTCCGTGAAGTTCTGCCTGAAGTGCAAATATGTAGTACGAACTGTGACAATTCTGCCAATAGGATTAAGTGTCCTTTGCACATTTCGACTGAGACAGGCCAGTGTATGGAGACTGAGTTTGTAGTGGACACTGGCTCTGCAGTTTCTATTCTGCCAGAGACATTATACAGGCATTATTTTGCAACATCACCTAATGTTAATTTGGTCACATACCTGAGAGAGCAAATTCCAGTTTTGGGACGTCTTACAGCTACTGTGTCACTACATGGAGCTACTCTCCTCTACGTTGTTAAAAGTGGATCTGCCTTATTAGGCATGGATGTCCTTAAAGCACTGAAATGTACAATTACCCATGACTGTACTGTTACTGTTTCTGCTCCTTCTGCTGCAGTCTACAGTGTTACAAATATTGAACCCGTGGGGTGCGTGAAGGGCTTCGTGCACAAAGTTAAAGTTCAATGATGCTGCAGTGCCTGTCCAACAAAAACTTCGCCGACTTCCATTTTCTGTCTGTGAGACGGTATCAGAGGAGCTACGATCTCTGCTGAACCAAGGTATAATCGAACGAATTGATGCATTCCCCTGGGTTTCGCCTATAGTGGTCACAACAAAGAAAGGCGGAAATATTAGACTGTGTGTCGATCTTCGCGAACCTAACAAAGCGTTAATCGTGGACAAACATCCTTTACCTCATATGGACGAACTACTGAGTGAATTGAGGGGTGCAGCAATATTCTCCACAATCGATTTGGCATGTGCGTACCATCAACTACCTCTACATGAGGACAGCCGGGACCTGACTGCTTTCACAACCCATGATGGTCACTTTAGATTCTGCCATGTTCTCTACGGATTAGCCTCCGCCCCTTCGGCTTTCCAAAAAATGATGGAAACGGTGTTGAAGGACGTACAGGGCTTAAGAAACTACTTGGACGACATCATTGTCTATGCTACTTCTCAGACAGAACATGACAAAATTCTGCATACCGTCATTCAGAAGTTGAAGAATGCTGGACTGACACTCAATATGCAGAAATGCATGTTCAATCAGACTTCTCACAACTTTCTTGGGCACGTCATCTCAAAAGATTGTTGAATCTTGCCTGATATGGCCCACATTGAAGCGATTGTCGACGCCCCAATCCCACACGATTTACCATCCCTTCGTTCTTTCCTCGGATTAATTTCCTGGTACAGTAAATTTCTCCCAAACTTTGCGACAGCGGTGGAACCTCTCCGTGCTCTGGTGCGGAACGCAACAGAGACATTGTTTGAATGGACTGCAGCAGCAGACAAATGCTTTAGTATACTGAAAGAAGCGCTGGTGGAGAGCCCAGTTCTCGCTCTCTTTAATCCATCTCTTCCAACCATGGTGTCAACTGACGCTTCTGACTACGGCCTGGGCGGGGTGTTGACGCAATTACATGCAGATGGTGTAGAACGCACCATTGCCTTTGCTTCGCGTACACTCACTGCGGCTGAAAGAAACTACTCCACAGTAGAAAAAGAGGCTTTAACGTGCGTGTTTGCTGTGGAGAAATGGAGGCCTTACTTGTGGGGACACCACTTTAAGCTACGAACGGCTCACAAAGCATTAACCACGCTGCTGGCAACAAAAGGCCTGGGACGGGCTGGAATGAGAGTGGCGAGGTGGTCAGCTCGGTTGCTGTGTTTCTCATATGACATTGTGTACCGCCCTGGAGCGCAAAACCAGGCCGCAGATTGCTTATCGCGAATGCCCTTGCCCGCCTCCGTGTACTGCATCAGCTATAATTTGTCAGAGACTGGAGATCTGTGTTTTCGTGAAAGTGTTAACAATCAGAGAGTTTAAGAATCAGGCTCTGTTGGATTGCCTATGCTTATTGTTGTTCGCTGGCTGTTCTTGAGCTCTTGTTTTATCTCTGTTTGTCGCGATGTTCATTGTCAACCCATGCTCGGACAGACAAAGAGACTCCTGCTCTTAAAATGTCTGGTTGTTGAAGTGGGTAACCCCGGCAGGTCAGGCCCAGAGTGCTGCGGTCTCCCATATGGTCTAGCGGTTAGGATTCCTGGTTTTCACCCAGGTGGCCCGGGTTCAACTCCCCGTATGGGAAACCACGAATATCTTAGCTGCCTTTTCAGTTGAAAATACCTCATTGGCTTACAGTGAGGCTCTGTTGAGTCAGCTGTGTAGGAGGTCAAACAAATTGCCACCCATCCCGTTTACGAGCCCTTCTGGTCTCCTCCTACTTTTTAGACCCTCTGCACCAACCAAACTCGAGTGGGCATGCACCATTTGACTTGCTTATTATTTTGCTTCCCGAGACCTCAGACAACAGGTGCTGGTACACAGCAGTGGCTTGCAGAGACACCTGGAGGGGCAGGTGCTTAAGTTTTGACGGGGCGCTTTTCAACAATCGCAACAAACATTTTGCTCAATTGCGATCGCTAGAGGCTAACGCTAATAGCGCTGCTGGCTATATAGCGACCGGGGGGGGATGATGGGTGGGGGTGTTGCAGAACGAGCGTTTTTAAAAAGGGCACTGTGAGCAAAAAGGGCACTTTGGGAAGAAAAGGGCAGGGTCTCAAGCCCTCTTTTTGTCTATGTGTGCACGTGCCTGATACACAGTGTCGTGTACTGAGTGCAAAAGCACAGGAGGTGAAGCGGGGGCCTTTCCTATGACATGTCTTAACATTGTCTGACTTTATACCTACATAGAACAAAAATCTTAAACAAGCAACAGCATTAAAGTGGACAATCATGTGGCTACCAGAAGCACCTTACGATTCAGCAACACCGTCAAAGTGACCGACACACAAGCAAGCAGCAATTTTGGACGGAGCCGCCGTAAACAAGCTTCCAACGCTCAAAGAACTATTGACCCCGACGTGATTTGAACACGCAACCTTCTGATCTGGAGTCAGACGCGCTACCTTTGCGCCACGAGGCTGAGCACCACCCAGTTCCGTCGAGCAGCCTCGGCAGACTTTTCTCACCCAGAAGATTGAATCGGCTGTGCTGTATGTGGCCAGGAAAACCTCTACGCGTCCCTGGGTGGGCTCAAACCACCAACCTTTCGGTTAACAGCCGAACGCGCTAACCGATTGCACCACAGAGACAGACAGTAGGAGGCAGGAGTCTTAACCCAGTTAATACCCTCTTCAGCAATGACTTTATATGGGTCAGTGACAAAACAGGGTTGGCAAGAAAAAAAAATCTAAAATCTTTACAAAAATGGTTTTAAATTCATGCATCAGGTATTGTAAAATATCCTTTGTGTGTTTATGTTGATTTTGTGTCATTAAAAATAATATTTGTAGCATTTTATATGACAGTTAGGACTGAAGGTACCTGAAAACGTCATGTGGTGTAACTGCCAAAACATGAGAAATATGAACTATTTCATCCACCTAGATGGAATGTAAACATACTAATAAAAACAAATAATTTATTTCATATCAAAAGTGATAGTTAAGTGACCTATTTTTTTGTCAGATATGGTGACCCATACCCGAAATGTGACCTCTGCATTTAACCCAACCAGTGAATAGTGAACACACACACACCGGGGCAGTGGGCAGCTAACACTGCAGCGCCCGGGGAGCAAACGGGGGTAAGGTGCCTTGCTCAAGGGCACGTCAGTTGTTACCTGCCGGTACTGAGAATCGAACCAGCAACCTTCTGGTTACAAATCCGACTCTCCACAACTGCCCAAATTTGCAAGTATGGTGAATCACTGTATGCAAAGCATGGTCGTATGAAGTCCAGGCACCAGTACATTGCACAAAGAATGAGAGAGCTTGGCCGATTCATGTTAGTAGCTAAGGACATGGACAAGACGGTTAAATATCTTGGAAGATTTGTGTGTGCCATCAAAACATCAGCTTGTTGTCAGTGTTGCCAAGTGTCTCACTCAGTTTAATCCAGGCAAAAATGAATATGGAAAACCTTCAACAGCAGTCAAAATTGGATTCTGTCTTAAAGAATGGGACAGACTCTAATGAATGATGATGATTTTGCAGAAAAGAAAGCTAAAATGAACTTCTGGAGAAACAGTGTTTCTGTCACTGCTCACCAAACTGAAAACACTAAGTGTCCGTTCTTCGGTTCCAGCAAGAATACAGAAAGTCCACCGCAGCTGTAGGATCGTATGTTGCCGCTCTTTGTAAGAGTTTGCACCTTTCACAGCGATGGTTTTTGCTTTTTCATTGAAGTTTTGCTGCCAGGCTTTGCAGTGCCCACATCGACGTGACACGGTGATCTGTATCCTCTTTACTGCACCTGATAGCGCATCGACTCTTGCCATCAACGTTCCTGATGGTTCCACCTGTTTCAGTAGAGTGCGGTTGGTCGTGGTGACATAAACGTTGCCTTTAAACTCTCGTGTAGCCAGGTTTGACAGTTCGTAGGTCTTGCCGCACTCGAGAGCTCCGATGTTGCTACCCCACAACTGAACTTTAATCCTCCCCGTCTCATCCTCCACATAACTCGTCTGGGTTTCTGAGACGTTGCCGTAATACGGCACAAATTCGGTGGCCGCGCTCACAAAAACTACACGTCCAACCATGGAGCCAATCTGTAATGTATAATAGAACACAGAAAAAAATATTTAGGCAGTTGCAAGCAGTAGTAGGCCTACAAATAATAAAAGCAGTTGTCTGAACAACTCACCGGTTCTTTGGCACCATTTGTAAGATTTCAGCCACTGTTTTCTGTGTTTTTCCAGGTGGATCTTTAGTAGTAAAGTGGACGTTATCACAACCAGGACTTCGGTGGTTCGTCCACAGACAACATCATATCCGTCGCCTGCTCGGCCTGTAGGAAAAACAATATTAGTTTAAGTGTACAAATAATTTGAACGTCAAGTAACAGAAAAAAGGCTTTTTTACTCACTTAATGGTTTTGTCACGTTTGTTAGTTTGACTGCTGTTTTGTCGTTTTGAGCTTGAACGAAAGTAACTTGTTTCTCGGGTGAGAATCCAACTAAATTGTGAAATTCGTCTCGGTCGACTTGTAGAATCGCATTGAAATATTTTGATTTCTTGACGAGCGACGTTTTTAGTTCTGACACACAGTGCACAAAACCAACTACGCTGTCGGTATAAACGAATTTGGATATTTTCGCCGGTGAAGCCATTTCGTCGTCTGTGCAGCTCAGTCGTGCAGAATGTATCAGATGGATGCTGAGTAGGTTTTTCTAGTAAATTTCCAGACGGCACCTGCACCTGTAAAAAAACAATAAACAAATCAGACATGCTAATTGGTACATGACGCGTTCACGCATGCCCAGCAAACAGGGGACGTCCCCCGGACGTTGCCAACGTCCTCTTAAGTCCGCATGAGGTCCTTATTTGATCCGCTTTGTAACGTTCGCTGGTGGACCTACCAAAGACATTAGAGACGTTCACTACAAGTCCTGCTTGAACCTGCGCTCCTCATCTGACATAACAATGTCCCTCATAACAACACTTGTGCGATCTATACGTCCATGCATGATGCTTTTTTATCATCAGACACAACATATTGTGGCTAAGACAAAAAATTATACAAATACTATACAATAATACTGCTTTTAGAATGTGGTTATTACTTAAATTAACGGTGATAATGGACATTTATATAATTTTTCACCCGTTGATGATGTCTTTAAAGTATCTTTAACTCATCTATAAGACCTGTAATAATACCATGAGAGTTGTAGCCTACGCTATAATATTATGAAGTATGTCAATACATATGTGTAAGCTATATGTATGTGTATGTGTATGTGTATGCATTTGCTTTTTTGTATTTTTGGATAGGCCTATTTGTTTTCTTGTTACTTTCTTGCAACAATCTGTATTTATTTTCACCATAAACAATGCAGCTGTCAATTTATTAAGCATGAACAGCACATGGTTACAAAACATACAAAATTCAATAAAAAATAGTTGGTTTGTTCTTTCTAAATTTATGTCAGTAAGATTTCCTATGCAACTTGGTGAGACTTTATATTTTCATAACAATAAATAACCATGACCTAAAATAAAAAATATTTTAAAAGACCAACCGTTTGTATTCCAAAGCATTCATGAATAATAACCACTTTAGCTTGGATAAGGCATGTTCACGTGTTACTTAATCTGTTTGATTATTATTATTTTTTTTTAAACTTTTGGGTTTACAGTGAGGGTTCTTATTTTTTATATGGAGTGGAGCTTTTTTTTAATGCCACAACCATTAAGACTCTTAAATGTTGTCAATAAAATGTGTGCTTCATAATGTAAATCACAGTGCACACACATATACAAAAGTAATCAGCTACTTTAGTGAAGTTATATATTTACTGCTTATACATAAAGTGTTAAAACAAACATCAACTATAAAGTATACCATGCAGGATTCTCTTGATAAATCTGGTACAATGTTGTCAAAGGCTCTCGCCTCGCAACCTCTCTAATCTGAGTTTTATCACCATTATACAGTAAACTGCCTTTAAATCGCTGCAGTCAAGTTCACAACAAAAGCACACAACTCGCATTCATTCATCCTCTGGTCTCATTTATGAAACAGACTCGAACACATAGCGTTACCTACACATCATCTGTGTGTCATCTAATGTTTATAAGTGTTTCTTTTCATTCGGAGTCCATATGTGCGGTACATTGAACATAAATAAGACATATGAATGGGCATATGACAAAGACTAATCATACAATGAAGTTGCATTGCCTTTAAATTCTTTAAATATTCATCAACATTTTCTGTTCATTCACGACTAAGAAGCAATTAGAGCAATTAAAGAAACATCTCCTGGATGTTTTTCTGGCTTGTTAAATAAATATACATTGTTATTGTTATTATTATCATTTTTATTTATAATTAAAATTATACTGAGACACTGTGGCTGGAAATATTGACCTTCCAGTGTCAGCATTCCAATATTATAAAATAATGGCATGTTATAGTGACCTCAATATCACCCAAAACAAATGAGTGTGAAATTTTGAAATGTCTTATGTTTAATAGCTAAAAGATTCTGGGGTTAAACTGACTCAAAGGAACACTGATGCTACAAAATGTGTAGAAGACATTGAAAAAATCACATTATGTTAATTTTGTGTTTACTGAGTTGTCCCCATTAAATAAGGAAAAGTCATTAAATCTGAAGCAAAAAAACTGATGTCAATCATATATTTCCAGACGTTAAACATTGAATGAGGTGAAATTGACTTCTGGGATAATAATAATATAATAGGAGGTTAAATGAGTTCAATTGAAGTCTTGTTCTCTGAGTTACAGTCAAACCAAGTGAGTTTTTAATGGAGTGTTGCACCAAAAGTGGTGAACTGTCCAAAGTTTCAGGCTTGTGTTAGTCAGTTGTTCTCAAAAGTATTATTTTTTATTTAAATGCATTTAGCTTATTATAAGTTTATTAAACCTTCACTGTAAAAAATTATTCTGAGTTTAAGTCGGGTGGACAAGTAAAATCATATCCTGTCAACTTGCAGTGTCTCACAACACAATAAGATGAGTTATTATAACCTTAACTTGAAGGGAAATGAAAAACTTTATATAACATGTTCATATAACAACAAAAGATAAGAGGGTGGAGCTCAAAAATGTTGCCTCTCATGGAGCCTCTCAATAGTTCCTGGAAGTTACTAGTAACACATGGAGCTGCGGCTAAACAGACATAAACTTTTAGTCGTTTAATGTATTTTAAAAAATCATAAAATAAAATAAAAAACAACTTCCTGGAACTATTTGAAGGCTTCATGAATCACGTGACGCTCAAACAATGTGAACTTTATGACTCAACGTCTCCGAGTATAACCCAGTGTTACAACCCCAATGTGTGAAAATATATACAAGACAATGAGATGAAAACTATGGAAATCAGAACTGAAATGACAATATCAAGTAAAGTAATTGACAATTAGATCTATGATTGTTTTCTTATAATTGTGCAACATTTTCTCATAAATCTATTCATATGTATTGATGTATAATAGAAGGATGATAGATGTGTGAATAACTGTTTATTAAACAATAGTTTATTGATATAATAATATTGAGTTATTTGTGTTGAAACATTTTCTGGGGCTTTAAAGAAGCATCTCATCTTTAAAGTCATCTGCCCTCCATAGATAACAAATGATGCCAATGATGTTTCTAAACAGTGAAGATCCATTAACATCTATTGTTACAGTGAGTCTGAATTCAAAGGTTGTGTCACATTTGCTTAAAAAAAAAAACCCTGAGGGCTGTCAAAGGATTAATCGCATTCAGAATAAAAGTTTGTGTTTACATAATAGATGTCAATTTTGTATTTATGAACGCACACGCGCACACACACACACACACACACACACACACACACACACACACACACACACACACGCGCGCACACACACACAGGTTTGTTTGACTATACTAGTGGGGACATTACATTGACTTGCATTGATTTTATATCAAGCTTATGATATATTCTATCCCCTAACATCTACACCTAAACCTAATAATCACACAAACATTTGCACATTATTAGAGTTAAAGAAAAACACTTTCTGACCGAATTATGAGTCTTTTTATTTAGTGAAGACCAGGAAAATGTCCTCACAAGTGGGTTCACAAGTACTTCACTGTTTAACTGAGGACATTTGGACCTCACAAGTATAGTCAAACAAGTACACACACACACACAAACACACACACGCACACACACATTTTTTCCAGTTTTAATGTTTTGTTGATTTAAACATGTTGATTTTACGCAAACCTTGTGTTGAATATATTATTAGATTGTAGTTCGTCTAAATGGCCACCAGACGGCACCAGAACACAACGACTCGATTTATTTAAAATAATGTGCAGCATTTGAGAAATAATAAAAGAGCAGTTATTCATTTCTAATTTGTCTCAACTCATTTTGTAAAAAATACATCGTGAATCAGAGTCGACTTTTTTCCAAGTCAATAACTTTGTTATTTGTTAACTTTCGTTCACTTGACAGACTGCTTACATTCACACACAGCAACATTACACACGACATGAAATGTCATTTTAAAGACATTGTAATTGTTACTTTTTAAAATTACAATAAGTTTGTGCTAAATGTGAATAAGTTGAAATGTGTATTTTTTAAGTAGTACTGAACAACTACTGTTCTCTCACACACAGAAACTGAAACTAACAGCACGATGAGCTTCATCTTCATCTTCATCTCTATTCCAGCAGAACACAAACACTGACGGTGATGCTGTGACAATAATATATATGTACCTGTGAAGATAGAAGAAATCAAACATCTGTTGTTGAAAATGTTTGTGCTATAGACATGAATGATAGCTGAGATGAAACTTGTTGAGAAGTGTGATGTTGTGTTACTAAACAATCAGACTTCAGATTTCTGACTTAAAGACTTACTGAACATTAAAGAACTTCATCTAAACATCTGATTGGTTCATAACACCAAACCAACCTGATGCTGAAGGAGTCATACTGACCGGAGTTAAAAAACTGAATAACATCATTGAACATCATATCTACGCCAATCTTTGCATGGAAATGACACGCCCTCAGCGGAGAGCCGCCATTTTGAAACATACATAAAGAGGAACACCGAAATAATTCAAGTAATAACATTAGGTTTAGGCTTTGGGTTAGGGCAGGTTAATATGAGAAATATGCATGCACGCTAAAATTTGCGTATCATATGCACGCAAAATTGCAATTTGGCGTACTTATTTTACGGTTTTGCACCTTCGTGTTATTTATACGCATTTCATGAGATCGGGCTGGCGTTTTACACTGGTTTGAATATTTTGTTGACTTTTATTGACCTCCTTTGTCTTTATAAGCAACATTTTTACTCATGACCTGTTTGTTGATTTGCCTTAAAATATACAGGACTATGTGGTTTTGTGCCTTTCTGCCTCAGTGTTTATTTAGTAGGTGGGCTCTCAATGCTTCGTTGTACAATGGTTACTATTTATCTCCTCATGACAAGCAGAAAATCAGAGAAAATCTTAATGAATGAATACAAATGATCGTTCAGCACCACGTGACGGAACACCTGCGGTCAGTGAGCACACCGGTTTTGGCGGGAAAATGTCTTGATTTTGTGCCCCTTCACATCATCCATTGTTATACGACGTAAGGACGTAGGCTAGCAACACCATACGCAATAAGCCTGTAACATACGAACAGGTTACTAGAATGGAGTATGACGTATAGTAGAACACGAAATTTGCCGCATTTTTTGTATTTGCTCAATTTCACGGGACTCCTATTCTTCTGGGCCTGCAGAAATGTTTCGTCCGGCAAAAAAAACCATGACGCGATGGTAGACTTCTACCTCCCTGAATTACGGCATTAAAATACCTTGTGCGAGATCTGACTGATATTTTCACTGTTGTAACATTGTGGATGTAGCCCACATGCTGTCTTTAGCTTGACGTTCGGGCGTCTGTCTCGAAGCGCTCGAAGCCATTCTTTACGAAGTACAGCCAGCTAACATGGATGTTTAATTCCTCTTGACAAGGTGTGACGTCCACGACTTCAAGCTAATTGGACGCTACCACTTCAGTTCCATTGAATATGGAGGTAGAGGCAGGCGTTTCGGCTGACAATACCAACTGACACAGGCAAACTAACAGCTAAAGCTGCAGGCTTCACAAAAGTGGTAGATTTTTGCAGGTCACCCGCAGACTTAAATTTAAGAATTGGACAATTTGACTTCCAATGTCTCTTCTCCAAACAGTAATTACAGGAAAGATCATAATTATTGGCTGGACCTTAAACGCTTCATTTGGTTCAGAGGATCTACCGGTGAATTTACAAGAGAATAAGTAGTGCGCTCTCCTCTTAACCTGTCTGCGTGAGACTTATAAATAAGATCCCACTCATCAGCCAAGAGAGCAGTTTTAACCGCTCTGCAATGTAAGAAGTAACATTTTCCGGTAAAGTGTTTTTATATTGTTTCATCTCTTGGACTAGATGAATGAAATCATGCAATGTTTTAATGTCCATCGACATACACCAACGATTAAACTGCAGGGATAAGTCTCTAAAACACTCAAACTTGTGTTTGATTTGCTTTATGATGCGGAGTTCAAAACCGCTGACGACAGCTTTCTGCTACACGCTTGTAGAACTTTGGCACTGCAGATTTAATATTTTCATAAATTTGGCTGTTCGTAACCGATAATGAAGAGCATGCCTTTTGAGCCCAAACACACTGAAGAAGCAGCGCGTGTTCAATATCACTCCATTCATGGGCAACAGCAACTCTACATCAGATTCATTAAATGGAGAGACTAAACGCAAATAATTAACAACATTCAGTTTAGTGGAGGAGACTTCAGCATCCTCACCTACAAGCCTACCTTCTCTAAACGTGATTTTTCGTATTCTAAACGTTGTTTCACGCATTTGGTTTCAGGCTGTATTAAAAGCAACTCTTTCTGCTGTTCAAATGAATGAGCACTCGAAGCAGGTAACGAAGCCACCAAAATATCAATCAGAAACTTAAGATTGTCTAACGTCGCTTTAATAATACTCTTTATTGCATCTTTTGACCTTTTTTTGAAGCGCTAAAAGCTCTATCTCATAATGCGCAGCCAATTCTTTCTTAGCCATTAGATCAACCAATTCCGGAGATGGAGCTTAAATATATTAAATAAGAACCTATCAGAACTTGTTAAAGCAGCTCTTCTCAAAGTCCGGACTCCGGTCCAGATCCGGACCCACCTCCACAACGAAATTTTGCCCCGCCAAATATTTATTTGATCACAGAATGTGATTTATGAGCAATAGATGACTGCCGCGAATGTGATGACTGCAGGAATGAATAAACGGAGAGCGCGTGCACTCTCTTTGTGTTCCACTTCTTTCTGTGTTGCGCAGACTGATCGGTAGATGATGTGAAGTAGCTGCGGAAGCAGACGCCATCGTCTGCTTTTAAATGCTCTCGCGGAAGTTTGATATATGCCGATCGGTCTCCGCAGTTCGCAGCGCTGAATAAAGCAGAACATGCCGGTTTCTGAAGTGTCCCTCTCCCGCGCACATCAATCGGAAAGTAACTGACACGATCACAAAAAGCCAGAAGACCGAATCCATGTTTTAAGTGGCGAATCCGCTCAAAACAGATTTCCTTTTCTCTGACAAGTGTAGCACCCTCTTATGGAGACAGATCAGTCTCAATAATAACACATTTACAAAACATAATTCATAAATGTACAGCACAATTTATATTTTCAAAATCAGATTCATAAATTCAAAACACAATTCATGAATCCACAAACATTTTCCCCAAATGCTTACACGAATATATCTCACAGAAATAAATTCAAAATGTTTTCACAAATATGTATGTATGTAGGTTCTTGAATTAATTTCCAACAAACATTTGTAAATGTTGTAACATGTATTTATGGATCGGTGAATCAAATTTGCAAATCGTCACACGTGTATGGATTGCTTTGAATTTGTGTGTGGTATCTTCCTGCCACAGTGAGATTCACACGTAACTTTTTTTGAGGAAAGGGGTGTTTAGCCAATCACATTGAGTTTATAATCCACCAATCAAAACACTACTTCCTGAAGTGACTCAAGAACCTCAATGCTGCGCAGTACTGTGCAGTGTGCTTGTCTCAGTCAGTTCAAAAACAGAGCGGGACGCTTTCAGCAAGACCGCACTTACCAAGTGAGTTATATGACCAGCACCTGTATATGCTGGTAACTGTTATATTAATGAAATACACATTCACATTAACAGTAGAGCCACACAATTATAACAATATACACAATTTAATTACTTTTTTATTTGAACTTTCAGTCAAAAAATTAATACATTGTTAATGTGCAACAGTGAAATCATAAACAAATTGAAATGTTTAAGAAATAAAACAGATTTCAAAATTCAACTTGAATAATGACGCCACCTTGTGGACGAAATCCGAAAATACAGATAATATTCAATATAAAAAATGCATTAGTTCTTACATTTTCAAATATATTTATGTTTTCTCTTTAGTTTCTTTAAACAAATATCGTGTAGTTATTGATTCATATTTTTTTATCATATTCATGACAAAATGGTCATAATTTTTGTCAGTAACATTTAATGAAAATAATAATGAAATTTTTAAATGATCAGAATTTGTAAGATAAAAAAGTCACATATCAGAATGACAATAATCTAGTAACTTTTCAATTCAGTTTAAGCACATTTGGTACAAGTTACAACAATCATAAATCAAATAAATCTTCTGGTTAACTTGAGGTGAAAATGAGGATCTACTCACTGCGTCAATCAGTGACGTCATTGTCTGTCAATTCCTCCACAAAACACTTTAACTCCAGCGTTTCCATTTATTTGGATTCAATTGGACAAAATTATTAAATACTCCTAGAAATAAGTTGTCATTTAGTCCATTACAACTACAACACCATTAAGGCACAAATAAATAATATATAACATTACAGTTTTAATGGCGGTTTTCATTTAAGGTTAACTGTCCCTTTAAATTTTGAGCAAAGACTCAAGACATGAACATAAAAGTGAAGAAGTTGTTCGACTTGATGCGGCGCCGCAAGAACCGACAGGAGGATGACGTCACATTACAGCGCGAGTGAGTCAACAGCGTATGAAGCAGTCGACTCTCTTGAAGCTCATGTCAATAAACATTAATGTGTCTTTCATTCTTGAATGATGTCCATGAAGCCTCTGCTTATTTACAGAAAATACAGTTTAATATTTGCAGGTAAACTAATATTAATTGTAATATTCAGATATATTCATATTTTGGATGATTAATTATATATGAAGCTTAAAGTATATAGTGTTACTGATGTTAGCACTACTTGTATTATTCTCATGTCACTTTGGATAAAAGCGTCTGCTAAATGAATACATGTAAATGTATGATGGTGAAAGTGATGGAAGATGAGAAATATAAACATCATTCTGACATGATGTCTGTTGATAATAACTGTGATGATATTAATGTCTCATCTTTCTCTTCAATGTTTTACAGTATCAGACACTGACTGTCAATCATCTACAAAAACAAACAACTTCCTTCAGTCATAAACTACAAGATGTGTTTAGTGTCTCCTACTGGACAAACAGCAGCAGTGAGACAGCAGAGATCAACATGAGGGACGTCAGGAACAGTTCAAATCTCCACATGTGATTTGTGTGACTTATGACAGATATATTTCCCAAAATGCAGTGGAGCATAAAACTACAACAATAAAACTAATGACTCCCGACTCTTTCTCAACGGCTCCGAGTATAACACAGTGTTACAACCCCAATGTGTGAAAATATATACAAGACAATGAAGACAATGACATGAAAACTATGGAAATTCATGAATGGAAATCAGAACTGAAATGACAATATCAAGTAAAGTAATTGACAATTAGATCTATGATTGTTTTCTTATAATTGTGCAACATTTTCTCATAAATCTATTCATATGTATTGATGTATAATAGAAGGATGATAGATGTGTGGATAACTGTTTATTAAACAATAGTTTATTGATATAATAATATTAAGTATATAACATTTCTATGATAAAACATTGAGGAAAGCAGCAATACTGTCCAAGGTTCACATTGTGAACTATATGTAGCTCAGTGACACAAGTTAAGAGTAAAAACACACAAGTTTAACCCTTTACTGTTAGCAGTCCTCACTTGTCTGTCATTCACAATGAAGTGAAATTTATACCAAAAGCACCAAAAGCTCGATTTAAACAATAGTTTATTGATATAATAATATTGAGTTATTTGTGTTGAAACCACATCATGTGCAAATGATGCCAATGATGTTTCTAAACAGTGAAGATCCATTAACATTATTGTTACCGTGAGTCTTAATTCAAAGGTTGTGTCACATTTGTTCAAAAAAATATATTTATTTGCCTTAAGATGTATTCTTTGTAGTTTTATTCTTACCCTGAAATGTCACAATTCAGAAACATAATTCTTTAAAGTAACACTCAACAGACATTTAATTACATTTACATTTATTCCTTTGGCAGACGCGTTCATTTTTCTTCTCAGTTTTTATTATATTCTCAAAATGATAAACTGAGTCTGATGTAATGCTCGTAAGAGCTCATTTTTGTATTGTTATTGTTAGTAAAAAAGTGCTTTATAAACGTATTAAATCGAGTCGTTGTGTTCTGGCGCCGTCTGATGGCCATTTTGATGAACTACAATCTAATAATGTATTTAATGCAAGGTTTGCTGTGAAACTGGCCCTTTTTAACTGGTTTTTTTTCATTTCTAATTTGTCTCAACTCATTTTGTAAAAAATACATTGTGAATCAGAGTCGACTCCTTTTTTTCGTTCACTTGGCAGACTGCTTACATTCCAGCAGAACACAAACACTGATGGTGATGCTGTGATAATAATATATATGTTCCTGTGAAGATAGAAGAAATCAAACATCTGTTGTTGAAAATGTTTGTGCTATAGACATGAATGATAGCTGAGATGAAACTTGTTGAGAAGTGTGATGTTGTGTTACTAAACAATCAGACTTCAGATTTCTGACTTAAAGACTTACTGAACATTAAAGAACTTCATCTAAACATCTGATTGGTTCATAACACCAAACCAACCTGATGCTGAAAGAGTCAAACTGACCGGAGTTGAAAAACTGAATAACATCACTGACCAAACAGCAGATGTAAGATATAAAATTCTGCGATATACACTAATGTATAGATTATTAATACAGATTAATAAATGAATGAGGAAAAAACTATCTTACCTTCTTACCGGAAATAAGTTTATTGAATAGCAACAATTCCGTCAAATAAATGAAGATCTCAGTGAATCAATATAGAGATTCACAGGATTCACAGCGACACCTAGTGTACAGAAACCTTCACCACATATTCATTTACACTGTAACTTATTAAATGAGTTCAAATGAATTATTTTGATGAGATGAAGTGATATAAAAACAATTAATACAATTAAAAGAGTAAATTTAAACTACTTGTAAATCTAATATGATTGTACTTTAAATTAGACAGTAATACAGTAACATTACACTAATGAAGTGAGATCTCATTTAATGGATTTATTCCATATCATTTAGGACTAGAGATAGTAATAAAACTCTCTTTAACTTGACCAGAAGACCCACTTCTAAAAGCCTGTCTGTGTAAAGAAATATATTTACAGAAGTGAAAAAAGAAGAGATACATTCAGTTTATTTTATTTTGTATAGCACTTTTATTGTCAATAGCCTACATATAGTTTCCAAAGAAACACTAAAGCAAGCAGAGGATGAAAACAGAAAGCAAAAGATCACCTCTGAAAGCTTGGAAAACCCAAGATTAGCCAGGAAAAGTCATCCTCATCCCTCCATGACCAACACAAATTTGAACCAATGAACACAAAGTATACATCCGTACATACAGACAGGACTGTCACTAATAGAGGAAAAGCTGCTCCACATCATATTCAATCTCAAACTGATTCACATCCCAGCAAAAGCCCCTCATACAAACGTCAATGTTTATTTCTCCAGATATAATCCAGACACATCCAGAGTTAATGATAATATTGACTTTGTTGTTTAATTCAAGAAGCACTTTATAATCAATGCAACAATCTAATATATCAGACAGATGTTTCATCTCTGAATCTGTAACACTTGAACACCAGCACGACTGTCACTATCAGATATAGACAAACTGCCAGCAGAAAACTGAGAATCTTGAGGACAGAAATCTCCTTCAGAATAGATCCTGAAAAAGAGTCAACACAAGAATAACAAATCAAGAATAACTGAACTATAATAAAATCATGTCACATCACATGTCAGACTTTCACCTGTGACTGAGATCCAGCTCTCTGGAGACTCTCCTCTCTCTCTGTCTTTACTCAAATTGAAGAAAATTTTACTCTATGCCAGATAACATTTGGTCCCTCTCTGAAAAGAGTAAAAATTATTTTTCCAGAGTTAATTATGCTCAATGTAGTGTTAATATTTTACTCTGTCCTGTGATATTTTACTCTATTTAGTGTTTTTTAAAATCAACTCTCGCTCTATTTTACTCAATTTAGAACTACAAGAAATTAACTCTCCTACTTTTTAACTCTGTTCAGAGGAGCTTCATATTTACTCTGCCACAATTTACTTCCCCTCCAGAGTTGTTTATCATCAATTATGAGTGAACTATAAAGAATAACTAACTCTATCCCGAGTTGTTTTTCTGAATTACCATTCATGTTTTACCCTTAAAAATTAGCTTTCACTCAAATTAGCTTTCACTCAAAATCAAATCAAAAACCAATTGTATACTCATGTCACAATTTAATTTTTCAAGCTCCTCTTTTAAACAATTATACACTTCATTCACTTGTAATTGTGAAAAAAGAAATAAGAATAATGAGAACAATAATATAACAGAGACGACGAAAACTAATTACATGAAATAATATGGTACAATAAACAAATCAGAATCACAGCCATAAGACATCAGAATGTCAAACAACTTGTGGTACAAAATATCCTTAATCTCCTAAACATAAGGTGCTGTTATGGTATGTGCAACTTTATACGCATGGACATGCTCTGCTAAACAAAGTTTTCAGTGCATTTGTTATTAAAAGGATGTGCTCATCTTTGACAACAACATTCTGGATTACATGAAATACAGGCATGTCATTTTGAACTTGAACACAAACCGCTAATCCTGAACGATAAGTATTTCCAAAGCGCTTGGCCCATTTTACATTTAGGACCTTAGTCCACATAGGCACATTAAGTTTCTCAGCCATCTGAGCACCAACTTCCATTTCATTCAAGGCGACCATTTTCCCAGGACCTAATTTCATGTCATTAGGGTCAAATGTTTGCCAACTATAAGCCATTTGGCACTGGTGTTTCTTTGCTAATGTTTTCGTTATGTTTTTAAAACTTTTCACCTGCTTTTTAAAAACATTATGCTTTGCTTCGTAACGCATACACCAACAATGTAACAGTGGTCCAATTTTTTGCATACAACTGGGGTAATGCACCATAAAATGATGCTTTGGCAACAAGTTTTTATGAGGAAACAAATGCTTAAACAAACTGTGGTGCTCTGCAATCAGGTGTTTTAAATAAACGGTGATACCAGTGGATATAACTGGAGAAAACACTATGTTGACTATCTGAAGCAATAAGATGAACAAATACCAGTGCTGATCATTAGGACACACAAGATCTCCAAACATGATGGGCAGATAACGTAGTAAACATCAGCTCTGAGTGGCATTTAAGCCCAAGTCATTGGAACCCTCTTTTAATTGTACACCAGGAGGTTTGTTGCTTTGCTCCATGAAGCCATAGTTGAAACTCTGAATTCTTCTGTGTACTTCTGCTGATGTAGTGTAATTGTCAATCAGGTGCTGAAGGAGTAATTTCATCTCATATTGTGCAACCCCTTCTAATATATCGTGCATAACATCAACCGTAAAGTTTTCAGTGGTGTGGAAATATTGCAACGAATTTAAAGGGCAACATTTTTTTTACTCCCATTACATAAGGTAGACTGGGATTGCTCTCCATTCCCTGGCAGTGTTCGGCATGAAGTTCTTTAGTTCGCACTGACATCTTTGGACTATCTTCACTGAACACTGTCTGAAAGTCTTCTTTCTCTAGTAAGCAAAAGCGACAACAGTACCTAGCACTAAACGATTCCACAAAACCAAATAAGGAATGGACACCAAGGTTGTCACCAGTAACTTGGACAATGGTTCCATAAACTGTATGATCAAATAAAGGAATCTGAATTCCATTGGTTTCCAGTGTTGAGATATCCTGGACAAGCGGCTTTAGTATTTTATCAAACCCATAAGTTTTGATATCTTGTGCATGAAATAAAGAGACTAAATGGATATTTAGTAAACTTGAGTTGTATTTAGGGGAAATATTTCGAAGGGTAAAATAAATCGCTCCTAACTTATGTATTCCGCGTTTTGATCCGAGGGGGTTTGAACATTCAAATTCATCAAAAAAAAGCTGGATCTGAACTGCATGTCTTTGTTTTGAGAAGAGCGCATGATTCTTAAAGAATTCTCCATCGTGTATGTCATAAAGACAATTGGGTCTTTGCTGTGAATCTCTCGCGATCATATTTTTAATGTTAGGGTGCCTATAAATGGACTGTAATGTTTCAAGGATTGGTATATATACAAATTTATCCTTAACAATGGTTTGGGCAAAAGCTCCAGTTGTTCTGTTATGCCGTGTAGCAAATCTTGTTCCAAGAACATATTCAACAGGATCTATTTTCCCCCATTTTTCTGCAAAGTACTGCATTCTCTTGCTCTCAGTGTTTAATGCCACAAAAGGATTTAGCATTTTTTCGATAATAAACAATTTGTTTTAGGCTGTTAGGTTTGATGTTTGGGCGGTTGAACATACCCTCCTACTTACTTTAACTATACTTAACTTCACTTGGAAGATGCACAGATATAAATACATTAACCACTCCGGACTTGTAGTTTATACCACAAACGGATTCATTATTAACAGCACAATGGCCAAGTCTTGATAAGTACAGATATGTGGAAGAATTAATCTCTCTACAGATATTGAAATGAGGTCATACAGTTAAACGTTATCTACAACACATCAACTGTTTTGTTATTCAGTGTCCTAAATGAAAACAATTTCAAACTGCAAATTTGCAACTCCTGTACAAATAGGTCACTTTCAAGACCCTTGCAAAAACATCTGGACCTGTTTCTTAAAATGTTAAAGAAACAGTTCATTCCGACGGTTTACACATTGAAAGTCTGTGTTGCATATGAATCATGCATGTCTAATGGGTAAAGTTGTGACCACAATTGGAATCTATAGATCTGAAGCTACATTTGTCTTGAATGCATAACTTCCTCTTAAATAATTGAAGGTATAGCACAATAGTTACCGTCTTCAACTTCAGCAGCTTGTGCATTTTGGATGAGGTCTTGGAGCTCACTACTCTGTGTGAGGCCACGGCTCTGTGCTATAACATTTGGTTTAATGTTGGTGGACCACTTCTCCAACAATTTTGCAGAGGTCACATCGCCAAAAAGAAGTGTAAAATCTTGATCAATCTGCCAAAGATAATTAAAGTAGGCACCACAGTATGAACTTCATATGAACTTGGCCTACCTAACAAGTCTGTGTTACTACAGAACAACAATAGCACTTTTTTGATATTTGTATGTTTTCATGTTTAAAGAATTGAAGTCTCACATACCAAGCCTGGTATATCTACGAATCGTGGGAAAATTGATAGAATATCAGTTGACTCTTTAGGGTCATGCAGCAGCTTCTGACGATAGGCCAGTGTTAACCTCATCTTTTTCTTTACTACTGCCTCGTCCGCTGTATGCTTCATCAGGGCAATTGCTTCCTGATACTGACGTTGATCATTTAACCAGTTGTCTTCCTGATAGGGATGCCTGTCACCAGTTGGCCCACCTGAAAGTGTTTAGAAAAATATGAAAATCCAGCATTGTGTTAGTTCTGGCAGGTCACGTGAGTCTAGCTTGCATCAGCACAACACATTCATACCAAAACTAGATACATGACAAGAAATAACATGGAAAAGATATGCATGTAAAACATGCATGTTGTGTTTTCTTGATTATTGTGGACTTTTAGTTTGTATGCCTTAGTTCCTGTTTCCTGTTGTAGTTCTTTGTAGTCCCTTTTCCTATTGGTTATGTGTTCATTAGTTTCAGATGTTCCTTGTTATCCCATTTGTTATCCTCTATATAAATTGCCCTTGTGTTTTGCTTGTGGTTTGTCAGTTGTTGAGTTGTTTTTATGTGGGTGTGTTCCCTGTTCTGTGTTCTTTGCTACTTTGTTTCCTTTTGAATTTATATTAAATACCTTAAGCTGCATTTGGATCTGCTCTCCTGTTTTCCCTCGTCTGGCTCATCACACATATATGCCAGAGTGACATTTAAATTTACCCAATGCTGATGATTATGCAAAACATGTTTACATTTAAAAATAACTCTGATTAAAGTACTGACTAAACATCAAATCTTGAACCTGTTTGTGGTTGCCGTGGCCGCTTCATCCGTCCCTCCTGTGCTTCTTTCTGCAGAGTTTTGATTCTCCACGCCAAATATCCACTTCCATCTTCTGCATTGTAATAATGCTCCTATGACCAGAACACCAGAACAATACACAGACCTTTTAGTAGTTATATGACCGACTAAGGAAATAGATGCTATATCAATTATAATGACATACAATAATCACATAAACATAAACCAATTACAACCCATTACATCATAAATGCCAATTTACAAAGTACTGTATAAACAACCTACCCATACTTATTGGTCAAATGTGCTACCAAGATTTTCACCATGTCACGTCTTCGACCATCTGACAGACTTTTAGTGCGAGCATATTCGTTTATAACCTTCTCGCCTCCAGGGCTGCTCTTTATTATATCTTTGATCATCTGGAGGGGCAGAGATGTAAAATTAACAACTGACAAGTGTATATAAGTCCAAATACCTTTAATATTTAAGTAATTCTAGATTGGCAAGATTGGTGATCCTTACTTGGGCATGAAGATGTTCCTCAGTTTGACTTTTTTCAGGAGGACTTCGAATCAACATTGCTGTGTCATCAGACTCTGATGTGCCCTCAGTATCTCCTAATAGCCAAAAAGACCACGTTGAACATAAAGCAATAACACTCACAGTCAGATGAAGAATAAAACATTCATTAGTGCAATACTAAACATGAAAAATCTTTGTTTACTAATGTGTTTAATTTGAAATAACTGTCCAATAGTTCTGATTAAGCATATTGTTCATTAGCTCTATTCAGACGGTAATTGATTCTCACGTGGACATCTGTAAAAACAAATCTGCAATAGCAACTTAAGGCTTAGTAACCTTAATGCATTCAGATAATAAAAGTGTACATATTTAAAATGCATGCAAATTACAGTGAAGTAACAGTTATCGTTTCGCAGTGGTCAAAACGGATTCACACGGTGAATTCTGAATTCTGAGCCGATTGCGCCGGAGGGCTGCGGGGGCTCGGGCCGATTACTTCATGCTATCTGGGAATTGTCTATGCTGACAGAACATGACAAAATTCTGCATACTGTCATTCAGAAGTTGAAGAATGCTGGACTGACACTCAATATGCAGAAATGCATGTTCAATTTCAGACTTCTCACAACTTTCTTGGGCACGTCATCTCAAAAGATGGAATCTTGCCTGATATGGCCCACATTGAAGCGATTGTCGACGCCCCAATCCCACACGATTTACCATCCCTTCGTTCTTTCCTCGGATTAATTTCCTGGTACAGTAAATTTCTCCCAAACCTCGCGACAGCGGTGGAACCTCTCCGTGCTCTGGTGCGGAACGCAACAGAGACATTGTTTGAATGGACTGCAGCAGCAGACAAATGCTTTAGTATACTGAAAGAAGCGCTGGTGGAGAGCCCAGTTCTCGCTCTCTTTAATCCATCTCTTCCAACCATGGTGTCAACTGACGCTTCTGACTACGGCCTGGGCGGGGTGTTGACGCAATTACATGCAGATGGTGTAGAATGCACCATTGCCTTTGCTTCGCGTACACTCACTGCTGCTGAAAGAAACTACTCCACAGTAGAAAAAGAGGCTTTAGCGTGCGTGTTTGCTGTGGAGAAATGGAGGCCTTACTTGTGGGGACACCACTTTACGCTACGAACGGCTCACAAAGCATTAACCACGCTGTTGGCAACAAAAGGCCTGGGACGGGCTGGAATGAGAGTGGCGAGGTGGTCAGCTCGATTGCTGTGTTTCTCTTATGACATTGTGTACCGCCCTGGAGCGCAAAACCAGGCCGCACATTGCTTATCGCGAATGCCCTTGCCCCCCTCCGTGTACTGCATCAGCTAGAATTTGTCAGAGACTGGAGATCTGTGTTTTCATGAAAGTGTTAACAATCAGAGAGTTTAAGAATCAGGCTCTGTTGAATTGCCTATGCTCATTGTTGTTCGCTGGCTGTTCTTGGGCTCTTGTTTTATCTCTGTTTGTCGCGATGTTCATTATCAACCCATGCTCGGACAGACAAAGAGACTCCTGTGGTGCTCTTAAAATGTCTGGTTGTTGAAGTGGGTAACCCCGGCAGGTCAGGCCCAGAGTGCTGCGGTCTCCCATATGGTCTAGCGGTTAGGATTACTGGTTTTCACCCAGGCGGCCCGGGTTCAACTCCCGGTATGGGAAACCACGAATATCTTAGCTGCCTTTTCAGTTGAAAATACCTCATTGGCTTACAGTGTGGCTCTGTTGAGTCAGCTGTGTAGGAGGTCAAACAAATTGCCACCCATCCCGTTTACGAGCCCTTCTGGTCTCCTCCTACTTTTTAGACCCTCTGCCCATCCAAACTCGAGTGGGCATGCACCATTTGACTTGCTTATTATTTTGCTTCCCGAGACCTCAGACAACAGGTGCTGGTACACAGCAGTGGCGTGCAGAGACACCTGGAGGGGCAGGTGCTTAAGTTTTGACGGGGCGCTTTTCAACAATCGCAACAAACATTTTGCTCAATTGCGATCGCTAGAGGCTAACGCTAATAGCGCTGCTGGCTATATAGCGACCGGGGGGGGATGATGGGTGGGGGTGTTGCAGAACGAGCGTTTTTAAAAAGGGCACTGTGAGCAAAAAGGGCACTTTGTGAAGAAAAGGGCAGGGTCTAAAGCCCTGTTTTTGTCTATGTGTGCAAGTGCCTGATACACAGTGTCGTGTACTGAGTGCAAAAGCACAGAAGGTGAAGCGGGGGCCTTTCCTATGACATGTCTTAACATTGTCTGACTTTATACCTACATAGAACAAATATCTTAAACAAGCAACAGCATTTAAGTGGACAATCATGTGGCTACCAGAAGCACCTTACGATTCAGCAACGCCGTCAAAGTGACCGACACACAAGCAAGCAGCAATTTTGGACGGAGCCGCCGTAAACAAGCTTCCAACGCTCAAAGAACTATTGACCCCGACGTGATTTGAACACGCAACCTTCTGATCTGGAGTCAGACGCGCTACCGTTGCGCCACGAGGCCTGCAGGCAGCTGAGTGCCTCCCGGTTCTGTCGAGCAGCCTCGGCAGACTTTTCTCACACAAAATGTTGAATCGGCTGTGCTGTATGTGGCCAGGAAAACCTCTACGCATCTCTGGGTGGGCTCGAACCACCAACCTTTCGGTTAACAGCCGAACGCGCTAACCAATTGCGCCACAGAGACAGACGGTAGGAGGAGGATGGTGGGGGTGTGGTGGGGCAGGGATATGCGCCGCCAGAACGAGACGTGGATTTTTTGTCACGGACTAAGCACCCGTTTGATTTCGAAATAAAAAGCAGCATTTTCTGAGAAGCCCCTTTTGCTGCGGAAAGGTTGAGAGTTGTTATGTGTAGTGTATTTTCCACAGAAGCTGCCCAACTGGAGGTCAAGGCCCCGGTGAAAAGCACTGCGAATAGACGCAACAAACACGCCCAACGTGGGGCTCGAACCCACGACCCTGAGATTAAGAGTCTCATGCTCTACCGACTGAGCTAGCCAGGCTTAGCTTGCACCTCTTTGACACTACAAAACACAGACTAGGTGTTCAAATCCATCACTTTACAGGAACAAATGGAAGGCAGGCTCAGGTATCTAATGAACTTTAACCTGTTGTCGAAAATAAATTTATTCGAGGAAGAGAGAGGCCTTGCCCCCCTCCGTGTACTGCATCAGCTAGCTGGTTGTTGAAGTGGGTAACCCCGGCAGGTCAGGCCCAGAGTGCTGCGGTCTCCCATATGGTCTAGCGGTTAGGATTCCTGGTTACAGAACGAGCATTTTTAAAAAGGGCACTGTGAGCAAAAAGGGCACTTCTGGAAGAAAAGGGCAGGGGCTCAAGCCCCGTTTTTGTCTATGTGTGCACGTGCCTGATACACAGTGTCGTGTACTGAGTGCAAAAGCACAGGAGGTGAAGCGGGGGCCTTTCCTGACACAGTTGAGCACACTGAGGAACCTGATATGGTTGCTGCTGTCTTCTCCCGGCTACCTTCTCTGTCCAGGGAGGCCTTCACAGCAGCTTCTGAGTTCTGTCCGGAGCTGAGTTTGCTTCGGACACAAATATTGAAGGGATGGCCACACAACAGAAAGGATGTCGATCCGACGCTGTCATCATTCTTCTTAGTCCGTAATGAACTGTCCGTGCATGATGGAATGATAATGCGTGGTGAGCATCGTTACATTGTGCCTGTTTCCCTCCGTTTTACTCTGGTCAACCTGGCTCACGAAACACCAAGGACTGGTCAGAACGAAACAAAGACTACGTGAATTGTACTGGTGGCCAAAAATGGATTCGCTGGTTCAATCGGTGATTTCAAGCTGTCTGCCATGCCAGCTCAATGATAAGACTGCAAAAAAGCCGAGTGGTTAAGGCGATGGACTGCTAATCCATTGTGCTCTGTACGCGTCATCCCATCCTTGTCGTAAAAACACTACTTTCTAGATTATTGTCTTGCCTCTCGCATGTTTAAATCTCTGACTCTATGTATAACGCAGATGTAGGTGCTAGCGCTTGTAATTTTGTTGGGATCTGGCCCCTCGACGAGGTGGCAGAGTGGTTAAGGCTATGGACTGTTAATCCATTGTGCTCTTTTTTCTAGATTATTGGCTTGCCTCTCACACGTTTAAAGCCCTGACACTATCTATAACGCAGATGTAAGTGCTAGTGCTTGTAATTTTCTTTTGAAAGGTTAGGTCGCCAACCCTTCAAAACAACTTTATCATTAATGAGAATAGCTTTCAGCTTTTTCAATGACTTTGACTACTTTCTAGAACGTGAGAACACTCTCTCTGATATTAGGTTGACAACTTTGTCATCCAAAAACGTGACTTTACCATTGTTGAAAATAGCTTTCAGCTTTTCATCGTTTCTTGTTGTAACCTTGAGCTCTGTTGAAAACACAGCTTTGCTGATGACTTGCTGTTGGATATTTTGTGCACATAAACTTTCTTCTACAACCAAGTTGACCTGCAGCAATCCCTTTCTTTCTACGGCGCCGGGAGAACCAAATAAGTGACACACACTCAAGGGTATATCTCAGTTGATTCTCATTTAATATTACATAAACAGGTTTTATTCAACAATGCATCCTTGAGAAATGGTGCGAGGAGTTTAATCAAAGCACAGACAGTTTGTCTCATCCGTTATCAGAATGGAAAGTACAGGCCCTCAGACGACAGAGACAAAAACATGTAGAAAGTTCATTATAGGCAAATAACAATTCAGAATAAGAGCCATTTATATTTAACAATGGCCACTTTGAATCATTTATAATTTAGCGCTCTTATGATTAGAACTTCATGATTATGGTTAGCATTACAAAAGAGTGTAAGATAATAATCAGTCCCCCTGACATCATCTATCCCGAACTCGAGGTACACTTTACCAAACAGACAAAATCATTCTTTCACACTCTTAATGGCACACCTAGACCAAACCTCCACCCCCAGCCCATTTTCTCTTTTTCATTTCTTTAATTTCTTTCTTTGCCTCTGACTGACAGGGGGGGTAAAAGATCTCACTTATCCTACTCTAACATTACATAAGTAATCAGTATATTATCATCATACATATCAATTCCACCATGTGCATCTTTTTCCGGAGTAAGATTCCCAACATATAAGCAAGCAAGTCAATTAGTAGTCAAAAGTTAATAGTAAAATTATTCATTAAACCAATATACTGAAAATCGTTATAAATTACTTATTTTCACGATCAAAGTGAATGTTTAATAATCAATGAGTCACCAAAATCAGGCATATATTGATGTTTCAGTATGACATTCATATTTTTGATTGGATAATGTATGGATGTGTAAATGTGTGATGTTGTATCATCCAGTTGTTGTGCTGATCAGTGTGAATGCGATCAGCAGCACTGAGAACAGCGACTCAGGCCTCATTCTCAGAGCCTGAAGTTAGCGGCGGAGTTGGAGCAGCTTTCACTCTACTGGCATGAATCCACTGCGGTTTGAGGTCCGTTAGAACACCCGTCCGTGTCACGGCAATGACAGTGGCAGGACCCAGATACTTTGGCTCTCCAACTTTCACTGGTTTCAGGCTCCGTATCAGGACCTGCTGATTTGGCACAAAGTTATGTGTTGGTTTATCTGAGGGAACAGGAATAGTTAGTGACACATCTCCATTAATAGAATTTAATTTGTCAACCAAGGCAGCCACGTAATCTGCCACGACGACCTCCATGTCACCTGTGGGGGGAACGCATGCGCGGCCTCTGACCCAAGGGGTCGGGAAAGGCCTACCCATCAATATTTCAAATGGTGACAGCTTAGTGGTTGAGGAAGGAGTCATTCTTATTTCAGATAACACTGCGGGCAGCACCGCTACCCAATTCCGGCCTGTTTCCAGACACGCTTTTGTTATCCGATCTTTTAAAGTTTGATTTGTCCTCTCCACCACCGCAGATGACTGTGGATGATAGGGTATATGAAAATGCCAATCGATAGATAACATTTTAGCTAACTGCTGTGTTACTCGTGATGCGAAAGGAGTGCCATTATCGCTTTCTATTACTGTTGGTATACCGAATCGAGTAATGATCTCCTTTGCCAACATTTTTACAACAGTTTGGGCAGTTTTTTTAGTGTAAGGAAATGCTTCTGGCCACTTTGAAAATCGATCAGTTATCACAAGCATTAATTTAAGATTTCCCACGGCTGGCATATGCGTGAAATCTATTTGGACATGCTGAAACGGTGCATCAGGAGGTGGTAACGCGTCATGTTTGATCGCACGGTGTGGATTTGTTTTTGCACATGTTAAGCACGAATCGAGTATTAGTCCAACGCTGTTTCTTACTTTTGCTATACAGTACAGTTTATTGATAGTTTCAATAACCTTGTTTTTACTCGCATGTGAAATTCCGTGATAGTGTCGTTTCAATGGCATTAGAGCAAGTTTTGGCAACGCAATTCGGTTTTGATACCATCTTTATCCGGTTTACATTCGTCAGCAGCCCAGTGCTCCACGTCACCCGTACTCGGTTGGCTCTGTAAGAACTTTATGTCTATGTCAGCAAGATTAGTGATTTGACATTTGTGTATTGCATGATACGTATGGACTTTGAATACTTTTTTTTTTGCTGCAGCATCTAATTCCACACGACCTCTGAGCATGCATTAAGGGTGCCAGTAGGGCTAAGACAACAGTAACAATCGTGTTAGGTGGCATCATACCTCAACACAACCGTGCGCACCAAGCAATTGTTGTTGAAGCTGCCGTCACTATTCTGCATGAGTTAATTGTTACAGAAAAAGTGGGATCAGATACATAACATATACACAACTCATAACGTGTCTCACTGATAATATCAAGGAAAGGTAAGTATAATATCTTCTAACCATATATTCCTAAAACACAGAGGATGTCTACCTGACGAACCCAGTGAAGCCACAGACACCTTTACTCGATCGATGTATATCCTTGGACTTCTCCCCTGTCACGCATGAAAGCGTGAGAAATGTCCTATTGGGATATTGGGATTATAACACTTAGTCCAACTAAGCGAATCCAAAGCTACCATTTAGAAAGGACAATGCTGTATTTCCCAATAACCACTGGATTACTGAGCAACGCTTTCAGAGCCCCCCCAAAAAAAGTACCAGGAACCAATCATTTAAGGCAGAATATGTCACATTTATGAATGACATGATCACTAGAGAATATGCTGAAACAGTGCCAGAGGAGCAGGTGATAAAAGAAGATGGAAAAGTGTAGTATCTGCCCCACCATGCCAGTCTACCACCCAAAGAAAGAAAAAAACAAGAGTTGTTTTTGATAGTGGAGCATCTTTCTGTGGAAAAGACTCAAAGGACCTGATTTAACCAATAGTCTTCTAGATGTGCTAAACAGATTCCGCCAAGAGCTAATAGGACTGATGGCAGACATCAATGCCATGTTCCATCAAGTGAAGGTTACAGGCAGTGACAGTGACTTCTTGAGGTTTCTATAGTGGCTAAAAGATGATGTGTTGCAACATCCTGTGGAACACAGACTGATTGTCTATTTCTTTGGGGCAACATCATCCCCCAGGGATGGCTGTTGAACGTGTCTCCAGTTTCAAGTTCCTGGGGATCCACATCTCGGAGGACCTGTCCTGGACTACCAACACCTCCAGCCTGGTCAAGAAGGCTCACCAGCGCCTCTTCTTCCTGAGGACACTAAAGAAGAATCGGCTGTCCTCGGCTATCCTGGTGAACTTCTATCGCTGTGCAATAGAAAGCGTCCTGACCAACTGTGTCACAGTCTGGCATGGGAGCTGCTCTGTTGCAGAACGCAAGGCACTGCAGCGGGTGGTGAAAACCGCCCAGCGCATCACAGGGACTCCACTTCCATCCATGGAGGACATCCAGAGGAAACGCTGTCTGCGTCGAGCTCGCAGCATTCTTAAGGACTCCTCTCATCCCGCTCACAGACTGTTTTCTCTCCTGCCCTCCGGCAGGCGTTTCAGGTGCCTCCGGACCAGGACCAGCAGACTAAAGAACAGCTTTTTTCCCAGAGCTGTCTCTTTATTGAACTCTGCCCCTCACTGATCCCACTGCCCCTCATTTACTACTACACTCTTCTCTCCCCCCTCATTGCACACCTGTCTTCACTTGTTATTTGCACTAATGGACTGTCTATACATAACATTTATGTTCATTTGCACTACCAGACTGCTCATTTGCACTGCCAACTGTTCATTACAGTACCGACTGTTTACTGTTTACTATGCATCTTGCACTCCTACACTTTAACTGAAATATGCAATAACTTCTTCCATTGCACTGTTACTTCGATAGCTTCTGTCCATAATTTATTTGCACTACTCTATATTTATCGCACTGCTGCTCACCATAGCCTAACTTATTGTATACAGCCACCTGTAAATTTCTGTTTATAGTAAAAGCCATCTGTACATTATGTTCATAATACATATCCATCTGTAAATTTCTGTTTATAGTAAAAGCCATCTGTATATCATGTTCATAGTATATATCCATCTGTAAATCTCTGTCTATAGCAATAGACATCTGTATATTATGTGCATAGTATATATCCATCTGTTAATTTCTGTTTATAGTAATAGCCATCTGTATATCATGATCATAGTATATATCCATCTGTAAATTTCTGTTTATAGTAAGAGACATCTGTAAATCATGGTCATAGTACATTTCCATCTGTAAATTACTTCTGTATATTTATTTATGTAACTTATGCAACCAATGTATATCCTGCACTTGCTGCTATTGCACTTCTGGTTAGACCCAAACTGCATTTCGTTGCCTTGTACTTGTACATGTGTAATGACAATAAAGTTGAATCTAATCTAATCTAATCTAAAAATCCCCCAGCTGTGCTAGCTATGCACTCAGAAAAACAGCCGAAAACAGCAGAGCATTTGAAATTTAAGGTATTAAACACAGTCTTATATTTTATGTTGAGGATCTGTTAAAATCATTCCCTGCAAAAGAGAGAGCAATACAGCTCATAACTTGTGCTCACTGTAAAAATGAAGACCCAAAGCAACATTAAAGAAAGACTAATTACCAAGCTATGTCTGAAGGGAGATGAAGATAAAACATGATAAAAACAAGATAACAATGGTTTGATCTGGTATTGTATTCTATGTGCTATTAATTATAATGATGAAGATTAATTAAAGGCTTGTTAGGTAAAGAGTTACAAGCTAACATCGCTGCTGAAGAACTGTGTTACACTACTACCTTCAATAAATTCTTTCTCCCACAAGAACTTTGGTCAAGCTTAGGAGTAGGCTTGTGCCGGTGTTCGGTAATACAGTTAATCACGGTAGTGAAAATGCACGGTAGTGTTATTGCGGGCACGTCAAATCACCGTGAAGAAGAATGTGCCTTCTCTTTTCCTTTGAATGGTTAAAATAGCACCAGTCATAAATGTATGCGCACGTCATACGCACCCGCCCTCTGATGTAAACAGCCTCACGTGGATTAGAATAGCGGAAGGCCGAACTAAGACGAAATATGAGTGATGTCACGCCACTTCTCATATTTATGTGTTTCTGAATACTACATAAAAACAAATAGCTAAACTAAAATGCCCAAATTGCATGGATTATTGCCATTTGCATTCCTAACAGTTGAAGAGTTAGCTTGGTCCGCTAAGTTTGCGTCTCGTAATTTAGCAAATAAAGTACAGAAATCCGCTAATATTAACTAATAATTATGTAGTTAATAATGGCAGTGTGGCAGAACAATTATTTTGACTTCAAGTTGAAGATGGAACGCAACAAAGTCATATCTTGCCACAGAGTGCTGCTTTTACATGTCTATTAAGCTATATAAGTTATCCTACTGCTTGCTATACGGATAAAAACATGAATTAGCACTATTGTTGCACTGACACTGACAGGTAATTATTTATAATGAAGTGATGTGTCAGTAAAAATGACCATTTAAATATCAATTCATGAATATTATGTTACATATGTATTTGACTATGTATGTTGAATACACTATTGTACAGCAAGTAAAGTTTAGCTTAATCATCACTGTGTTCACTTATTAAGATAGTATGGAATAAAATATATTTTATCATATTTAATTAAACACCTGACAAATGATCAATAAGCTGTAGGCTACTTTTCATTTTTTATTATTGGTTAATATTTGAAAAAGTTGTTCTAATAAACTTGTTATTTACACTATAACACTGAACTTTGCTTATGTTTTCGACCTGTTTTTGTAATGCATTTCATCACATAATACCGTCCACCGTAATAAAAGCTTCATCAATTACCGCAACATAAAAATGTACTACCGGCACAAGCCTACTTAGGAGTAAACTAGTCAAATCTAATTTGGTGGCAAATCACATAAATGACTACACAGCTAAATACAACAAAATCTATTATGTCTCCATGTGACAAGAAAACTGTGGTGCAAACCAACAACAATAGCTGAACAGTGCTCCTCCAGTACTGTCTTGTCTTCATCATCATTTTCCAGAACTTTTTCTGTGGAGGTAAAAGTTCAACTTGTAATATAGCAAAAATGTAATATAACACATTAAAACTAAAATAACATACCATCAGGATCTATTCTAATTTCATCCAAGTTCTTGCCATGGAACTCAACTAGTCTTCCCTGTTCAAGAGCCATGAGAACTTTGCTGATCTTGGCAAATTGCAGCGTCTTCTCAGGAAGTCTGTAGAACTCATGATGAATTCTAATGTCATGGCCAAGGAAGTTGGTCCATCTCGGTGTCAGTCATATTCAGCACTGTTGACAGGGTTGCAGCATGCTTTCGCAGTTTGGTAGACGTGAGTGCATTGGGACACTTTGCACCACATGCCTTTGCAAAGCAGCGAAGGCAGTCTGACCCACGAAAATGTGTCATGGCTTCTGGTCTTTCAAACATATTGGCATTGTTTTTTAAAACCCCACAAGTCTCTCTGTGTTTAACAAGAAGTTCAAAGGCACATAGCATTTTTGGAGTCAGAAGAATTGGAACTGGTTGACCACGCTTACCCCTGGTGATAATTCTTGTGAAGTGTCTGTAGAGTTTTTTTCCCACTTCAGAAAGTGTCCAGTCCACATCCTCATGTGGATCAGAAGTGTCTCTAGATAAAAATGCAGACAAAGGCATACTCGCCACCTCTCCTTCCCTCCGATGGTTAAAGAGAATCATCTGAGCTAGACATACATTTGTCAGCTCCATCCAGGCTTTAGTAGAGGCTTTTTCAGAAAATATTTTGTTTTCGTTTTGCGTTTGTTTGAGATATGCATGCAGTTTTTGGACATCTTCAGTAAAGGGCATAAGAGTGGGCACATTCCACTTTGCTTCCCTGATATTCCTCAAAGCTGTAGCCAAGATCATCTCATTCCACTTATTCTCATGGACTTCTAGAAACTCTGTGGCATTCTTTACAAGCTGTTTGTCGTTTGAGATTAATCCTTAAGCTTTTAAGGGGTGGTTTCCCAGACAGGGATTATCTTAAACCTGGACTAGGCCTTAGTTTAATTAGGAAATTTAAGTAGTTTTAACAAACATCCCTTACTAAAAACATTATTTGTGTGCATTTTGAGACAACACAAAGGCACTGATGTATTTTGAGATATGTCAGTGTGAGTTGTTTTCAGTTTGGACAGCTCTTACATTTCTTTAAGTCTTGGACTAATCTAATCCCTGTCCGGGAAACCATCCCTAAGAGTTTGCTTACTTTAACCAGGGAATTCCCAATCTTGTTTGCAAGTGATGGAATCATGAACTTGTAACGGTGTCCCGCCCAAAACTAAATTTAAAATTTAGGTTGAACCTAATTAACTGCTCGGGCACCAGACCAGCGCAAACTCTGGTCAAAAATAGAAATGAAATTAATAATTAATCAATTTTACAAATTCAGATATCATATATATATATTCCCCAGAAGCTCACAGCAAACAACAAAAAAATAATCACCGCTACACAACCAAAAGGAATTAAACAGAATTCAATTCAATAACACAAAAGACACTCAAAAAGTCGCGGAGTTAAAGTTTTTCGGGCATTTTTAAAGGATACGGTAACATCCAAAACAGCGGGGATTTGAACATAAACGTCAGTTGCAGACGAACCAAACTGGAAAAACACCCTGGAGTCTCGTTGCACCCGGCAGCCACAGTAAATCCGCCACTCAGATGATTTCACTTGGTCCCAGCACATAAGGTAGCAACTTCCCCCAACATACTTGAACGCTGGTCTGCTTGCGCCTTCACGAACCCGACACTTTTCTTTTTACCCGTTTTACCATCTCTCTGCGCACCCTTCCTCTCACTCTCTCGGTCTCTGTTTTCTCTCTCGCACTTCCGTTTCCCGTTTCCTTAAATATTTTTTTGGCGGCAAGGAATAAAACCCTATACGGATTTTTACCATTGCCACAAACTTGTCGTTTTCAGTGTCATACCCACATGTATACTTGACAGCTTTAACAGTCTCTAGGTACTTCTTTGGATTTACACAATCTGTCAGTGTAATTAAGGTGGTGACTCTCCTAGCATTTTGATTCAACATTCCCAATCCTCACATCTTCTCCCGGGCACACTGTTTATTCTTGGCTGATGGCCCACCTTTGTTTAACAAGTGCTGCCCAATTTCCGTAATTACTCTGTCATTTTTTATTATATCTGTAATTGGGTCAGGATTCATGGCATCAATTACTTCCCACAGTTGTTTGGACATGTCTTCAGGCACAGGACTCGTGTATGTACACATGGACTGAACACGATTTTTTCCTGGTTTGGGTCGGACTGACTGAGGTTTAAGACTGCAAGTACGCAAACAAGACCTTTCTTGTATAAAGTCCTGACAGTATGCACAATGCATGACATTTTCTCCTTGCACTGTTTTAGATGGCCTTTTACATGGCACTAGTTCTCTCTTTCCTGATCCCATAACTTCAGCATTGTGTGCATAGTTTCCTCTGTTTCGAATGTAATCCAGCTGTTTCTTTCTTTCTTTTGAACCCTTTTGAAAGCTTAGAGCTCTAGCCACCATTTATCTGCATGTACACTTTCTAGATGCCTTGCCATCTTAGCATATGATTTAGAGCAAAACAAGCAGTAATGTCTCTTATTGTACACTCAAACACCATTTCTTTTTTTGTATGCACTGGGCTCTTCTCCTGTTTCAGATGCAGGCTGTGCATTTTGTCTGATGTTGTTGTGTCATGGTAAGGGGAATTCACTGAGCCAGAGTCATCCGCATTCAGATCATCCTCATGAAGCTGGCGTTTGGTCTGGTTTAGTGTAAGGCTACTGTCACTGTCACTTTCAGAAGCAATATCAGGAACATAATTATCTGAACTCTCTGGTGTAGAGTCAAAGAGCTTATCAGAATCTGGAGAATATGGGTCTTTCAGCTAAATATATATATATATATTAATTAGCAAAAAGCAGAACTGATAAGCTTAATTAAATGATTAGTAAATTATCAGACATAATTTGGCAAATAATGTGATGTCAATAAACAAAACAGGCTGCTTATTGTTTGTTAAAATAAAAGTTTTCAGTATAATACAAGTTTGGAGCAATTAATCTGACAAAGACGACATCTGTTTATATAATTTTGAGCTATTGTGATTTCTGTGGTAACAATAAATCACAACAATATATAAATATTACCTAAATCATATGAAATAATTCACTGAGTAATTGAAAATCAACCTCAACTTTAATAACAGCTCTAAGCAAAATCCCTGATTTTAAAGTCTGCTGCTGCAGTTTAAGAACTTACTATGATACTTTTAGTCCGTCTTATTCTTGGTACAAAAAACTCATCTTCATTATGGAGGTGTGTCACGGTCTGTAATAAGAAAAATAAATTAAAAATAACATTTTAAATTTGAAATTAAGATTTTAAAAAACTTGGAATCTTGGAAACAAAAAGCACTCAACTGTTTGCTGTACTAATTTACACATAGTAGACCTTAATCTTTAGTGAACGTACCGGTTGAGGAGAATTGGTTTGGCCAGAAGCATCATCTAGTTTTTCATTCTTTGACTGAAGAGAGGAATCAGATTCACCTTCTGCCCTGCTATTAGCAGCAATGCTGGTCATCTGTAAAAACCAACATATAAAATAATGACAAGGCTTCAGAATGTGGAAACTATTAAGATAAATCAGGTGTAGATACCACAAGGCTTTATTGTTTGGGGAACTCACCAAACCAGAGTCATCCGCATTCAGATCATCCTCATGAAGCTGGCGTTTGGTCTGGTTTAGTGTAAGGCTACTGTCACTGTCATTTTCAGAAGCAATATCAGGAACATCATTATCTGAACTCTCTGGTGTAGAGTCAAAGAGCGAGAGTAATGGACAACCAGGGACTGGAAGGAGTAGCACGTGCTGGCCTGGAGGAAAGAGGACAGATAGTGTCTAGACACGAGGTTAGTGTTGTGAGAAGTGTGTCTGTGGCAGAATTAACATCAAGTGATGCAAAGTGTGTGAAGGATGGAAGGGAGGTTTCTATGACAGATGACAGATGGGCAGGAGAAAGGGAGCGTAGGTTCCGTCTAAATGAGACTGGCAGCGGAGTTGGTGAGTTGCGGGAATGCAGTATTAAATTAAAAGTGATGAAAAAGTGATCAGAGACATGCAGAGGTGTAACCAATGTGTTCTCTGTATCACAGCTGCGTGTGTAGATGAGATCGAGTTGGTTACCTGACTTATGTGTACCTGTAGTGGGGACTAGTTGGAGATTGAAGGAGGTAAGCAGAGAGTGGAAGTTTGAGGCATAAGGTTTCTCCAGGTGGATGTTGAGACAAGAAGCAGCGAGTCGTCCTCAGGGAAAGACGAGAGCAGCATGTCTAGTTCTTCTAGAAATTCACCCAGTTGACCTGGAGGGCAATAAATAACTACAATAGAAGAAGTAATAGTTACGGCATGGAATTCAAAAGAATTGGTGTTGACTACGGAGGGGTAGGTGGAGAACTTCCAGTCTTTGGAGATGAGAAGACCGGTGCCACCACCTCTCCCATGCTGGCGGGTTTGTGAGAGAAAGAGAAATTACTAGAGAGAGCTGCAGGGGTTGCTGTGTTCTCAGAAGTAATCCAGGTTTCAGTTAATCCTACAGAACTAAGAGCAGAGTGGGAAGCAAATGCAGGGATGAAGTCAGATTTATTAACAGCAGAATGACAATTCCAGAGACCAATGGAAAGAGAGAGTGGAAGAGTAGAAGAGGTCATAAGAAGAGGATCATTTTTCCTGAGGGAAAAATGATAAAGCTTAGAATGTGACCTTTGCAGAGAATCTAAACATATGTATGCATCTTATTCACAGCTGGAGAAATCAAACCGACCACATTTCAGTAAAGGTGAACGGTCCAAAGCTTTCAGGCTTTATAATAAAGTGTTGCACCAAATGTGGTGAACCTTAATATGACCTTTGAAAAGAACACACACAGATATCAGGCCTTATATTAGCTCGTGTCAAGGAAAAATGTTAGCGCAATACACCTCCTGAGGGACAAATGACCCGGGTTTGCTCCGGATAAGCCTTCTCTTCGGGCGAATCCTCTAAAATTCATTAAATTAAATCAAGATAACATCAATAATGAAATCAAGCTGGAGCTCGGAGAAAAGCAAATGATCCGTACGTTGTTTTTGTTTTTTCCTCCTCAACAGCACATTCCGATCACTGTCACCGTCAAATCTGTGACATCAAAAGCCTTGTGACACATGTCAACACATTACCGTCCGCAGAACAGTTTTCATTTTATTTGGGCTTTTTAACAGAGCCATTCTAATATTGCAATAATAATAGAGACGCTTTCTCTCGGCAACCAGCCCGACTATAAAAGCCTTAGCGACACACATTTATATAGTTGTCACGATATCACGATAATCACCGACACAGAATCCATATCTAAATATACACATAAGTGTAGTAGGGCAGAGAGTATAGGCTCAAGATAATGATATCATCATATGTGGACTTTTAACACAATATCAATATTTACGGTCATTGTCAACTGCAACATATGATAACTGATGAAATAAACCCCACAAATATCTGTATGTGCAGCTCTGACTTTATAGTGAGCTCCGGGTTATCCGAGCCAAGCTGTACGACAAATAAACAAACATAACATGACGACAAACACATTTGTAATTGAAAGCATGCTTGTAACTAAACAAACAACATACTCGACAGATTAAACCCTGAAAACTCACATCAACAAACACTTTACTAATACTTTTTCTATACAGTGTACTATAGTATAGACTGAAGTATACTACAGTATATTTGTATGTGGGAATCGTCTTCTCATTATAATTATTATTATTTATAAAACACTAGTATTCATACAGTTAAATGTTAAATGAGTGCTGAATACACAGATGTTACTCCAGAATATCACAAAACATCTTCTGTTTCTCTTATTCTCGCTTCTGAATCTCCAGCCAAACGGACCGACGCCTCAAAAAGTTTGTCAGACCAAATTTGGCCCAAACATGCCGTGCAAACTGATCGGATCTGAGCTGATCTTCACTGGGAACTGATGACAGAAAAAAACACGATTCATGTTCAATGCTGCACTATTTAGATAAGTGTTATATTACCCACAATCCCTTGAGCTACAGAACGTTTGAAAAGGTTCTCTTTTGGTTTCCACACTTCAGATAATGAAAATCTCAAACATACCGAGTTTTTCAGCGATTCTCTGTCTCTGACTGATGGTGGCGCTGTTCCACACGACCTCCAGCAGACGACTGCCACATCTCGAACAAGCCAACTGAACATACAGCTCCTGTCCCAAACATTTCCAGTGAATTTCACGCACATGTCAGCGTTTAGATCTCTGCATGACGTGTTTTACCTCCAGCTTTCTGAGGAACTTTCCTCTTCCTTTCTCACTGGCTGATGTCACCAGAGCCTGTAGAGCGCGAGTGGTGGCGCTGCCCGTCACGAGAGACCTCAGATCAGCCAAACTCAGAGCGTGAAGACTGTTCATCAGTATCGAGCGATCTTTAAACTTAGCCAACGCCTGAACCAACCGAGAACCATTATAACACATGGACTGAGGACGCTGCGTACCGACAGAAAACACGGAAACAATCACAGATCTCACTTGTGTCTCAGATGTTTCTCCTCAAGCTGCTGAAGAATCAAGAATCAAATGAAAGAGTCTGGAGGTGTAAATGAATGTTGACATCTCTTCTGAAACTCTAATGATAGAGACATTTGTGAGATTTCTGACTCAGGAGAAATATCTGAGACACAGATGAGACTTTAAACTCACTGATGAGAAATAACTGAGATATAAGAGAGATGACTGAATGTGCTATATACATATAATAATGTCTGTATGTGTGTATGTACCTGTGTGACGGTGGCGTCTCCTGCTGTCTCTGTCTGGTAGTACACTTCATACGCCAGTAAAGACAGAAACAGAGGCAGACATGATGTGTGACGTGACACCGGGTCACTGCAGTGAAAGGCCTGATGGGAAATAAAGTTCATATATCATCACAAATCCAAAAACACATTTGAATATTTATGTTCACAAGAGAATGAAGGAGAGTAAAATCCTGACACAGGGGAAATAATACGCTAAGTTATTTATTCAATCAAATGTTAGTAAGAAACTCATATGTTTGCACAATAATATTTCTGTCTACAGTAAGCATACACCTTTAAAACAACAGATTTTTAAGATGTTTGACGTGTGGTTTATCATATGATGTTGTAAGATGTGAGATGAAAACAGTTCTTTAACATGAGTGTTTGTTCTTTCATAATTGTCTCAATAAAAGTTTACGCTATGTGTTATAACATCAGAACAATGCCCTCATCTCTGACAGGAATATTTGCTTTATCTCTCTTTGGTACATTTCCACAAATGATAGAAATCTGTTTGTGTGGAGGAGACGAGTACACCTGCTCATGTGTGTTCTCTCTCTATGAAAGATATTCAAACACGGCCGTGTGATCAAATAACAGAGAAAAAACGTGAATCATGTGACCCGTGTGATGCACTTATGATGATGATGACGTATTTTTACAGGCCAACACAAAATTAGCATCACACTGATTCACTCCTCAAGAGTCAATAGGATTTTTTGTTATTTGAAAATAGAAATGTTGCCTTAGCAATATACTTAAATAAGTTTAGCCACTAAAATTATTAACTGGAAATAAATCAAAACGAAACTAATTGAAATAACGCTTTCCTGTAGCACAGTGTTTAGAGCACAACGCTAGCAACACCAAGGTCATGGGTTTGATCCCAGGGATTGCACATATCCAGAAACAATGCAATGTAAGGATAAAAGTGTCTGCCAAATGTATAATAAAAATAATAATTTAAACTTATTGAAATGAATAATAAAATGTCAAAAGCATATAACAAAACAGCTTTACGTAAAACATAACATATTTAAATAATAACCAATTCAAAATGATAATAAGACTAAAGAGAACTAAAATAATAACCTAATATATGTTTATATCTAAAAAAATCTGTGTATCACAGAAAAGGGCTTAAACCATAAACCCATTAAAACTTTGAGAGTGTGTGTGTGTGTGTGTTATTAGATGTATGTCATAAGTCTTCCACACCTGTAGGAGGCGCTGCATCAGCATGTCCTGTCTCTCCTCGCACTGCACACAGCTCTCTGCCAACTGAACAACAACACCCATGTGACCTGCAGCGAGAACCGCCTCCAATCCCTCCATCAACTCATCAAAGATCTCCAGAAACTACAAGACACACAAAATCATGAAAAACCTCTTTCCTTCAGACTGAAGTGAATTCAGAAGTGATGACACACCAGTCTGAGACGGCTGGAGGCTGAGATGAGTGTTTGAACGGTGAAGTGTGCGATGGGATGAAGAGCCAGAGGCATCAGCTGTTCTTTCAGATGATTCTTATAGACGTCACGCAGAAGAGCTTTATGAGAAAACTTAAAGAGCGCCTGAATGAGACGACTGCACGACGCATCCTTCAGAACCACCAGAAGAGGACTGACAGAAGAGACAGAATATAAGAAACATCAGCATCTACTTTTATTACTCTACTTTGACATTTTTTGTTTAGTGTCTTATATAACTATAATAATAAATACTTTATTCAATGTAATACGTTTTGAAATAAACATTGAGTTGAATATTCTTCTTAAAATCTGCATCAATAATTTAAGTAGCAGTTGAAGCACTGAATGCTTTTATTGTGTTGAATATCACCTGACTCCAGGAGCAGAGCTGAGTGATGTCAGATATCCCATAATGCTCTTGTTGAGTTTTTTACACAGTATGGGTCTCTTCCTGTGACAGACGGTGAGTAGAGTCTGAAGAGTGGCACTGGCGCTGGGGTTCGTGACACAGACTGTAAATAAACAGATGATGAAGAACACGATCTGAAGTCTAACGCTGGATGTTTAAATAAAGACTGAAGGTACCGTTGATGTTTTCCATCAGAGAATCAGACACATGCTTCAGCTCCCACCAGAATGATGCTGGAATCTCCTTTTTCACTGCCAACAAAAAAATTATGCACACAATTCACTTTACCCTGAGGTTAATGTGTGTATTTGTTGCAGTTCTGATGTGTTGCGTGTTACCGTGTTGAGCGTCAGACGCTTCTGGAGTCATACAGCCCGCCAGCACATGTATGAGCGTTCGGAGCACATGACATCCGTATGGATCTTTGATGAATTCTGTGATATATTCTCTGAACGCTCCGCTCAGACGCTGCATCTGAGCCTCCAATATCCCACAATCTCCTCTTCTTCTGTCTGTGTGACGTCTGACTTCTCTTCTGCACTTCTGCTTTCCTCTTTATACAGTCATTATAAAAAGAAAAGTGGTTGGGCTGCACGATAAACGGTTAATGAACAGCACACACGGTTAGGCGATTTACTACCATTGTACCATAACGGTTTAATGCTGCTGCGTCTGGCGCTCTCACGCAGAAACTCCAAAATAAGCGCCGCAGAAGAAGTACAATACCACACGTAGTTCCAGAAAATGCTTACAGGGATCTTTTCAAGCCTTCTCAGGTATTTTCATGATATATTTCAAGTATATTTATGATGATGATGTTTGACGTAGTTCCACCTTAAAACCATGATCTAGAAAACGTAAAAACACGTCCATTGAGAGCATGTTGTGTGAATCTCACCCGTCCACCTGTGTGTCTGTCTCAAAGCACTCTCCATCACATGACATCCAAACTGATCACACACTACACTCCTGAACTCTGACCCTGTGTCTCCGCCCAGTTCTGCAAGCACCTCCCCCACCTGGACAGCCGTAGCCAATGACAGCAGCTTCTCCAGAGCCAGACTGCCCGTCATATCCATGGCAACAAGGTGAGCTTTTCCTTTCACCTCTGACAGAACGTTCTTCACCCACAGATCTGAGATTCACAGTACACACAGACATGAACCCCAAATGATGAAGAAGGACTTTGAATGTATCTGAGTTGTGAGAATCATGTTAAAACACAATCACTGGCCTCTCTCCTCATCTTCTGTGAATCCCTCCTGCAGTCGGTCATAGACACGCCGGTAATATACCACAGTCATGACGTCCAGTCGCGGTCTCTTCCACGCAGCATCAGCACCTCCATGACCCTGTGCGGCACGTTTCTTCCCTTTGTCCTCCATCTTCTTACTCAACAACACACGTCTCCAGATCAGATCAAACCTAAAAACAGAACACAGTCATCATGATGTTTATTGATCTGAGCTTCTTAAAACCGTCCTGTGTGTGTGTGTGTGTGTGTGTGTGTGTGTGCTGACATCAGAATTTAAAGTTTTGTATTTATTAATGTAACATTCTGTGTAATTCATTTAATACTCCATATAGGAATTTATAGTTTGTATAATATGTCACCTGTGTTTCTCTTTCCTATATCTTCTATGTGTGCTTCTCTGTAATAACACTGTGTGTGTGTGTGTGTGCGCGCGCGCGTGCGTGCGTGAGTGTTTTGTCTTTGTGTGTTGTGTGTCTAAACAAAAATCGACCTGATGACATCTGACAAACAAAATTATAATCTAAATTATTTTAGCCAAGTTTTACATTTATAAAACCAAAATAACTTATTCAAAACCATCTTATATTACTTTTTGCCGTACAGATCTTTATATTAACTTTAAAACCATTTTAAATGTAAAAACACAGATTAAGAAACTTGAACAAAATGTTAAAGCTTTTCAATTTTTTGTAATTTAATGCCCATTTTTCATTATTTTTATTTTTTATTAGTATTATTTATATATATATATATTTATTTATGTTATGTTGTTATTGATTTTTCTATTGTTTTATATATCTCTAAAAAGTTTTTATTTTATTAAATAACACATTCCAACAACTTACCATCAGCTAAACCCTGAACTCTGGGTTTGTAAACCAAAACCTTGCTTAAAAAACATAAAATCCATATTATTTAATTTATAAGTTTATAAAACTATATTAACGCTATAAATTAATTATTTAATTAAATATCAAAATAGATCAAATATATGTAGTAGTCTATTTTTATAGTGAAATATTTAAATATATACTCATCTAGTTTGTTATATAAAGTCTAGATTTGTTGAGATGTTTGTTTTAACATGTCTACCAGTGTATTTCACCAAAATTGTGTTGTGTATGTGTATTTGATTACATTGCTAATTGTGTATTAAATCCCTTTTTTGTTCCTTCTCTGTATGCTCTCTTGATTTGGTTTTCTGAAAACCGACTTGTATTGTATCAGCTTAATTTTCAACAGTTGCTGATGTAGTTAAATTCATGGAGATTATTTTAATTGCAGAAACAGCAACAGTTGTCATAATTTTGGAAAAACTTGTGTAATGCTTTTTAGTAGGCTACACTAGTAGTAGTAACACAACACTAATGCAAATTAAAGCGTGAAGATCTGCTGAGATATAAAATGTTGGTCACATGTCTAATATGTCATGTAATATACAGTATATCCCTTTCAAACACACATACAGTTTCTTTGAATTAATAAGAATAAAAACACTGATAGGAGACAGGATCTTATACTCTGAGGAGAGTCATATGCCTTAGAAAAAAGATAAGTTTTTAACTTGGATTTAAATTCAGATTCTGAGGAGAGAAGTCATAAGGAGACTGGAAGCCTATTCCAAAGTTTCGGCACTGCAATTGAAAAGGCACGATCACCCCTCAACTTCAATCTAGATCGCGGGACTATCAACACTCTTTGTTCAGAGGACCTCAGCGATCTTACAGATGTAATTGATGTAACAAATAGTATGAAAACACTTAAAAATCTTTTGATGTAATTTATTATGTACCTGAATAAAAGTGATCAAGAGAAATTAAAACTGTGAACACTATGCCGTGGGTGAGAACCTAATAAAACTTATCCTGGGAATCAGGCCTGCCAGACTTAGAATTGAACCTGCAACCTTTGGGTTATACGTTTGTTTTTATATTTTCCTTTTGTTTTGTATTTTTTATCTTTGTATTTTATCTTTGGAGCTGATCTGACTTACATTTCACTACTGGTTGTATATTCTCTATATAGCTGTGTATGTGACGAATAAAAATCTTGAATCCAATTATATTTAGAGATTTAATAATAAACCTAAATAAAAGTATTTTATTATTTTATTAGGAACAGCTCACATTATTTTATTTAAAGATTATTTTATTTAAAAGGTTATAAATCATCAAATTAGCATCAAATAAATTGTTGTCTGTGTAAACTGTTGTTGATGTGACTGGAAATGTAATCATGGTAATACTGTAAAATGAAAATATTATACATAATCTGTGCTTCCACACATGCGCAGTTAGCTTCTGAAGCTTAGTAAGGTTTCTTTAAAATGAACTAACCCTGGAACATGAGCTGCTCCGGAGCAGGTTATCTTCAGAGAGTGAGTTGCTATGGTTACTTACATATCCTGAAAGTTACCTTCGATTTTGGAACTGAAAGCTGAGGTTATCCGCTGGCTTATCCTCAAACATACCCGGATATGTCACATCACCAGAAAGAAAACATGTTTACAGCATGGTACAAAAAAATTGGTTTTGGTATACAGCTAATTTTGCACTTCATGACAACTGTGAGGGGGGGTACATTTTGTATAACTCATCCGTTTAAATTATATTAAGCCTTAAGATTCTGCATAATTAAGGGCGTGGCCACTTGAGTGACAGGTGGCCGTTTATCTGCTGTCTGTAAGCTGTCACGACGACACCTCAGCTCACACTACGTCCATGTTTTCATTTATGAAGTCTTATGATTCGGACGTGCCTTGATGCCTTCTTACCTTGAAATGCTGCCTCCGAAGGACGCAGCCAAAGTGTGCATATTAAACATACGCGTCTTATAAGAGTGTCAATACCGGACATGAGGTCAGCAAACTATCCGTATATTAATGAGACGCTGCCAAATGAAGTGAATCATAATAATCTAATACATAAAATAACTTTAAACTCACCCGTTTACACAGACCTAAAGCTGTTCACGTGTATACAGGAGCAGAAGAAGCAGCGTGATGACGTAAAAAAAAGCAGCGTGATGACGTCACAGCACAGTCAGCGACTATGAAATCGCGAATTACAAAACAAAAGTCTTACGATAGATAACCGATCGATGTTATTTTTAAACAGCTTTTCATTTGATAAATCACACATTTTATTATTTTATATTATTAAAATAAGAATTTTAGTTTAATTATGAATGTTATGCTTTTTTAATAATAAAAGGTCTAATTTCTGCAGTGCTCTTCAGCAGAGTGCAAAGAACTGTCACACAGATTATGAGCTAGAATCACTGCTAAATGATGTGGAAATGCACAAGGAAAATCTACAATTATAAAAACTGCCCCATTATTGTTGTTTTCATTTTTATTAAATTAAAAAATATATATTTTAAACAATCATCAAATAATGTTTTTAACAAAAGCAGATCTTTTACATATTACCATAGAGATTTGTAGATAGATATGCAACAAAATAAATAATAATATAAATAAGTGCACATATTTAAACAAAATGGTGAAAGCTGAAGAGCACTAAAATCATTTAAAATATTCATTAGTGTTACAAAAAAACAGAGGGAGCGTAAGCACAGCAGATATATATGAAATGACACACACAAGCAGAGTTTCCTATGGGTTATAAACAACAAGCCATTTATTGATCCATACAGTATATAAATTTCTTTAAACAACTCTAACTAATCTAAACTCATAACAGTATGTTGTCCACAAAACAACATAAACACAATGACATAATATGTCACACAATATATTACATATCTGTGAGTGTGTGCGTGTCCCCTAAGGCATGCAGTCGTGGTCCAGTGGTTAGAGAGTCGGATTCATTCACCGGTTCGATTCTCAGGGCCGGCGGGTAACGGCTGAGTTGCCCTTGAGCAAGGCACCTTACCCCCCACTTGCTTACTTAGAAACATATAGTATAATGCAATGTAAGTTGCCAAATGTGTAAATGTAAACCCCCGCTCTTGTCTGATCTCAGAAGCCAAGCAGGGTCGGACCATGTCAGTATTTGGATGGGAGACCGCCTGGTAATACCAGGGGCTGTAAGCATTAACCCATCAGCACCTTTTGGCTGCTTTCTTTATGTGAGGGTTTCTGATGGACCGGTGCTGGCACTGTTGGCCAGTCGTTTTGCCGAGCCCGTGGACTTTGGTGGGTCTCAGTCTGTGTTGTCTGCATGCGGGGGTGTTACAGATGTCGGAAAGGGCACCAGCAATACACTGTAAACCCTAATAAGTTGAGACTACTCAAATAATTTGAGGAAAGTGATTCCCTCAGTTCATTTGAGTAATGGGAAATTGACAACTCGATTTAATTGAGTTGACCAAATGTGGTCTCTTCATTGAATTAACCTAAATGTTTAAGTACAGATTCCTTAAAAGGGCTAATAGCCTAAACTCAATTTCCAGCTTATATGTTCTTTAATTGTATTAAATAATTTAAACATCAATAAAACAAGTTTTTTCTTCACATCAACCACTTTATTAGACTTGTACTACATTTACATTATTGCTTATAACAGTAAGCTCCTATTATGTAACAGTATAGGCTCCATCCCCGTCCCCGTCTGCCTGCAAGTGCCGCTGGGGGAGGAAAACAAAAAGTTAAGCGGGAAATTCAAATAGTTCGAATCTTAGGCGTTTATAACTACAAAATACACCAAAAAATAAACCTTTACAGACAATAAACCAAAACGTAAAGGCGTGTTAAACATTAACTTACCAGCGTGATCTATGGGCCTTTATCACGACTCCATCCCCGTCCCTGCCTGCTTCATGACCGCCTGCCTGAGCACTAAAGCATGAAGGCGTTCATTGGTTTCTTTTAATAATAAATATAAAAAATGACATACAAATAGGGACTATAATAAATAATAAATTAACTAATATAATTATATACAAAAAAAATCTGGTTAATGGCTGCGCTTTCTTTCGGCGTAGCTCTCATTTCTTTCTTTATAGCATGAAAGTGTTCATTGGTTTCTTTTAATAATAAATATAACTTTATTTAAATATAAAAACTACTGTTACAGCCCAAAGTGTTGTGTGTGTTTTGTCACTAGATGGAGATGTCGGTTTGGTCTCTCCTTAAGGAGGAGGGAGAGAAACAGGTGGAGTATTGTCCATAAATGCCTCTGGCTTAAGAAGTGGGAGCTTCAGGAAGGAGTTCCAGCTTTCTTTCTTTAGATTTATTCTTATATTTCTGTATTGTTATTTTGATTAAATGTTTAATTGTTAAAACTTATTTCCCTGTGTGGCATCTCCTTTGTTTGTCTAGAGCAAGGAGGTTGTAACACTACATACAAATATGAACTAAACTATATACAAAAATATAAAAGAATCGGGATAATGGCTGCGCTTTCTTTCGGCGTTAATGAAAACATTCATTTTTGTTTTTTTGTGGTGTCCATGTTCCTTCATACTATATAATGGCCACAGAGAGTCTTTATAGCAGGACATCATATCAGATCAGAGCATTATGATAATTTAGATCTGCTACTAATTACAAGAAAGGAATGAAATTGAACATCTGGTTATACGAACATTCAGCAACAAGGAATGAAACGCATGACAAGTACATAATAAACACTTTAATAAATTAGTACATTAATAGCTACAAATGAGAATGAATTCAAAACATTGAAAAAGTTAAAAGAGTATTGTAACAATTAAAATCCCCCCAAAATGCACTGAGCTTATGTTCAACATATGTGACAAGACTTTATGGAATTATGGAAAGGAATCCGAGGTCTGTGTGGACTGTTGGTGAGGAATGGGCCATCTCTCTCCAGGATAAACAGGAAGGACGGGACTGGGGTTTCTCACACAACTTCTTACTGTAAGACATTAAGAGACAATGTAAGCATATATTTATATAGAAAGAAATGACGTCCAGAAAAACAAACATGAAATGCACTTTTCTTCTTTTATCTGGAGAAGTGAGATGAAGAGACCAGAAGGGATGTTGCTTTTCCAGCTCTTGTTCAAAACCAAACCAATGACTCTTTTTTCTTTTGTAAGTCGCCGACCAAAGTTTGCTGCGAAAAACAAAAAACAACTTTGTTACTTGTACTGTACTGTAGGCACCACAGCTCGGGGTTGGGATGCCAGATCGAGCCGCCCGCCTGGGTTAGCAGGTATTTCCTTAGTGGGATCAGCCAGGGCGGCGCCGTCAGCAGCTCCACTAGGTCGGAAAACCACGGCTGATTCGTCCATTTTGCGCGCGGGAGAAACCACTGTCAGCGGACTCAGCACCGACGTACGTGCGCCGAACTGAGTTCCGCCGAGAGAGCTCTGACTCACGGTAACCAGAGTAAGAGATGGGGCATATGTGGGGAGTAAAGTCAGTGCATTGCCGTGAGGTCGGGGGTGCAACCCGGCACAGTATGAGACAGCAGCGGCTCGCGGCATGGAAGCGGTGAAGCTGATCCTCCCCCTGCTTGACGATCCCACCTAAGACCGTAGCGCTTCTTAGGCGCGTCCCGCCACTGTTTGGGGCGAACCGCGGGCTCGGCAGCTGCGGAGGTGGAAGGCGCTGCGGGTGTGGGCTGCTTGGCCAGTCTCTGCGCCAACCGCGCAGATGCGAATCGGTGACGCGAAGGCGGCTGGGCAGCAGAGCGCCTGGGAAGCACCTGGCTCATCGCACGTGAGCGCTTCTGATCCTCAGTGAAGCGCTCAATGACGGCATCCACGGCATCCCCAAAGAGACCAGAGGGAGACAATGCGGCGTTCAGGAGGGCTCTCTTGTCCACCTCCTTGAGGTCCGTGAGCGTCAGCCACAGGTGGCGGTGGAGAGACACCATGAAGCCCATGCTGTGGCCAATGGCTTGGGCTGTGCGCTTGGTAGCCATAAGCGCGAAATCAGTGGCCGCGCGCAGATCCCTAACACCGTCCGCGTTAGGTTCTTCTCCGTCCAGAGAACGCAGCAACTGAGCCTGGAAGACCTGGAGAACAGCCATCGTATGCAGAGCAAATGCGCGCATAACCGCGGGCTTCCGCCCCATCCACCATGGAGAAAATTGTGGATCCTGAGGCGTGGGTGTGCGCCAACTATAAGGTGCAGACCACGTCTTCACGAGCTCCTCGTGAACAGCGGGGAAAAGAAGAAACCACGTGTCTGAAGAAACCACGTGTCCAGCTTACTCCTCGCCGGCTCGTCGGGGGAGTCCCACTCGAGACTGAGGTCTTGCACAGCCCTGGTGAGGACACGGACGAGCTCCTTGCATTTTGCATTTTTAGATTGAGGTCCCCACGGGTACAAAAACTTATAAATCGTACTAAAGATAAGAAAATCTAAAAATGCAAAATGTTTTCTATGATCTTTAGGTTTAGGTGTAGGGTTAGGGGTAGGGAATAGAATATACAGTTTGTACGGTATAAACATCATTACACCTATGGAAATCCCCCATGGGGATAGAAAAACCAGTGTGTGTGTGTGTGTTGCTTCAGAAAGACCATATTTAAAAGACAGGATGTAAAGAGATGCGTATATGTTGTGGTTATACTAGGGTTTCTGTGTCAAACTTAGGTAACGCTTTAGATTACAGCCCGCAATGTACCACAGAATTAAACAGAATTTACAGCGTAACTATTTGTAACAATAATGTACCTCTACAGTACATATCTGTAGGTAAAGGGGAACAATATGCAAAGTTCAGGAAATAAAGTGGTAAGAGTTCAATTATCTTTTAAACACTCATCTTCAATCGCCAGATCTTTGTCATGGTTTTATTAATTATAAATAAAGAAATGCGCAAAATTCTAAGAGGAAGGATGAAGCGCGTTTCACAGCAGGTGTTCTTGTAAACAGACTGGGACTGACTTTCACCTTATCATGTATATGTTATACCTCATTTTAAACAATATAAACAGGACAACCATATACCAACTCAAGTGTTCTTTAAGTTACTATATGAGCTGTCCGCTTTATTAGAACGTTTTCCCATTTTACATGAGGTAAAACACATCGGGCACAGCCTCATGATTAAAGTTAAAGCTAAACATTAAGTTGTGTGTAAACTTTATTAAATTGTTGTTAAATTGTACAAGTTCAAACATTTTCCTGACTCTTACCTCTATTCCCCAAATTGTGCATCTTGTTCCGCTTTACCTACAGATATGTACTGTTTACATACATTACTGTTACAAGTAGCCTAGTTACGCTGTAAATTTTATTTATCTAAGTAATGATGGAGGTTAGATGGCTCTGTTAGTATAAATATTACTGCATTTTAATGTAACAGCAGGTCGGTCTGTGGAACTCCTTGAGAGTGCTGAAGCTGACTTCTGCTGGCAAAACTACAAACAATTCTTCTTCAGTAAATTTTCTTCAGTAAAGTTGAATTAATTACATTCCTGACTCTGTGTCTTCATTCATCACAACTGATCTTCGGGTCTTTACTGTAAAATCCCCTACAGAGGTCATTACTTGCATGCATTATTTTTGTTTTGAAAGGGAGGTATCATAATATTTATACTGTATTTAATTTGTTTTCATATTATTTTAATCTCTTTTTTTCAGTAAATGCCGTTTCCACCCATTGGACTGTGACTGTTATTTGTTACTTTTCATGGGAAAACATTTGAGGTTTTAGGCCTACTCTTAAAGTTTTATCTATATGCACAGACATGAGGTAACGCATGAAATTTCCTTGTCAACGGGCTTTAATCCCAAAGCTAAGATTAGTCCTTTTTTTTAATTTGTAAATTTATCATTTTTTATTACGTAGGCCTTATATATGACATTTCACAAAAAGAAAAATACAACATATACACAAAGTAAATGAAAAAATACATACAAACAACACGGTGCAATTCAACTGTCCATTTTAAATGCCGACAGTTTTTGAAGTCTCGTTCAAGCGCGAGTTTCATATGCGCATTAAGATTAATAATAGCCTATACGCCAAATTATTTCAAAGCTGTAATACTGTTTCTGCTGCACAAGCAATACAGAACTGTTTCTGAAACATCAGTGAGTAACTCATATAGGCAGTTTCCTATGATAAATATGTAGGCTATAATTTAATGTATGTTATACCATGTGTAATGTAGGCTAATCGGTTTTTTATAGGCTGTTACATATAAATCAAAACAGATCAAAACTATACATATACTGTAGTTTTTGAGAAAAGCCATCTCAGCCATTTCTTCTGCATTACAGTGGCACATGTTCTCCACACAGTCAGTGCAGACCACAGTGTTTAAATATAATCTGTCTTAGTACCCCTAACATAAGCTTATGCACACATGTAAATCATCATTTGTACTTTACAATATTTAGACACCCTCTGAAAATCATAAAAGGGATAAATAGCAGTGCATCAGTGTATCTTTTTAAATGTGTCTTAGCTTTCTGTTTAAATTACAACATATAATGCACTTAGACAAATCAGGACACATTACAATTATGAGAATTACAGAAGAAAAAGACATCAAATACATACATATGACACATAGATCACACAATTATCTTTATTATGATCATTTTTTGTGTTACAGAATTTTATCATTCAAATCTTTACTGGTTTTGTGAGAATCGCCTAAATAGATAGCAGAGCTCAGGATATCATAAGGGCATAAATGTCATGAAGGTACAGAAATGCAGAAATGTTCAGACATGCAGGGCATGCAAATTACCCTGTGGCTTGCTCAGCAGTTGATAACATTGACATAAACCAAGTTGAAGCTCATCTCGAAAGTGCACACAAAAATAAAATATAAGAGGAGTGTTTTAAATTAATCAATATCTGATCCAAGAAACAAGACCAAAAATATTAATGTGTATACACACTCATGATTAATGCATTATGGTATTGAAAATATACAACAAACCAAACATGGTTGAAATCCTCTGCAAATCCAAAATCCACTTTGGATTAGTGACTCCCACAATGGAGGAGACCGGAATGTGCAAATGTCTGCTGAACAAATCAAATAGGTGCTTTGACTCAGGAAAGTCATTCCAAGCTGCTTTGCAAGAAAACCAAGGAGTCTGTAAGAGATAGATGTAGAAGGAAAATAAAGTGGCAGTTTGCCGAGTAGACTGGCAAGAAAACTTTGAGCTTGTTCAGCTCGCTTCATGCCACAGGCCTCTAGTCAGCCAGAATTTTTTGCGTACAGCCTTGTGCCACAAAGCGAGCTAAACAAGCTCGTTGTCAACTTAAAACTGTCACTTTAGGGCGGTTTGCCAGACAGGGACTAGGCTTTAGTTAAATTAGGAGATTTAAGTTGTTTTTACAAACATGCCTTAAAAAAAACATTACTTTTGGGACATTACTTTTTACATTTTAAGACAAAACAATGGCACTAATGTATTTTTTTAAGAAGTCTATATCCATTCTCAATCTTTCTTGTAAGCAAAAAAACAGATGCTTGTTCAAGTAGCCAAACGGTTCACGGAGATGTCAAATTCACCACATTTAATCTGTATTGATCATGATGTCTCAACTCACTTATAATATCTTTATTTTTGGGAAAGATGCTTTTAGGCCATTCAAAACACACATGGCTTTTGTACCAATGTTTTCAGTTTTCAGTCAGTCCCTTTGCACTCAGAGACGCACTGGGTGCTTCTTAATTCTTATTTGTGCATCTTCATTTTCTTACCATTTTTCAAACTGATTGACCCCCAAAAAGTGCATTCTGTGATCAAATTTAAAGGTGCTTCAACTAAGTATTAGTTTAGGGGTGTGCGCACTTATGCAACCTGGTTATTGTACATTTTTTACTTTTCAATCCCCCCTAAAAGATCCTTATTGTTTTATACTTTAATATTTAGGTTGCAGTTTTGCAATAAAGGTGCAGGTTCCGACATGATGCATCTTAATAAAAATTTTTACATGACAAAAAACTTGGAATTTTAACAGGGGTGTGTAGACTTTTTAGATCCATGTATTTGACATACACCATATAAATGTGTGAGCACTTAAGTTTGTGTTTAACTTGAATGTTTTTAACGTGCAAAATCCTCCTGCGTAAAGTCATCACCTTGAAATGACACTTCAGAAAGTGAGGATGTCCCATTTCACTTGCTTCAATTCCTCAGTCCTTGCATCTTTTACTTGCATCCTTCCCTCACATCATGAAGGGGTGGAGCTAAGACACAAAGGAGAAGCACCCGCTTTGTTACTTTAGCTCCCTTATGCAGGCAATCTAGAACAATCACAAGATACAAGACAAGATAGAAAACCATTACTTATGTACCTACCTACTGACATTCTTCTTCTTTATTTAAAATCTTATAGTCATATAGAAATAGCTTTGGGAATAAAATTCTGTTAAGGTACATCACCACTATCACTGTCTGCTAACTGCCATGCTCAGTTCTAGTGATATTTATTTATTACAGGACCGAATACATTTACTGATAGTAAACATTATTCTCTCCCTGCAAGTGTATATTTAGTAGAAAAAAAATCAGTTTTTCAGAGATGTGGCATTTAGAAGAAGAATGTGAACCAAAAAAAAGTATTAGAGCAGCAGCATGCAAAAATGAATGAACTCATACATACTGTGCAGAAATGACAAGCCAGCAACAAGATGAGGTCATTTCAATATCCTGAAGTTTCATGGTCCCTTTGGACAAATCCCAGTCAAATTCCACGCACAAAGCCTGCATTGTGGGATTAAAAATGATTCATTGTAAAATCATATAATATGACTAAAAGGTATACAAACATAAAACAAAAAGAATATAAAAATACATTTTAAAATGTATAAAAAAGGCATAAAATTAAAATTGTCATATGTTTAGTCATGCACTTTTAGTCCACATACATTAAAAACAAATGTATTAAGATGAATAAATATTATACCAAAATTTCTCAGTGGAAGTCGTCGTTGGGTAAACGCGGTGAATGGAAAACTACCACAATATATTTTTTTACATTCTCCTTTTCTCAAATATCAAAAGAAAAACTTAACGATAGTGTTTTCACTACTTTTAACACAATAGAAAAATAAAGTCTGGTAATGGCAGTCAAAAAGAGAGAATGATGTCTAATTTACCGTGAATTCCATACAAAAAAACATCACATTAGCGTTAACAATTTTTTTGTAATTTAATGCAAAGGTTATAATACAAAGTATAGTGTTATAAATGTACATACATTATTAAAAAAATAAAAGTATAAAAAAATCTTTACGATGCTGATGACCGTTGAACGTCATCACAGTCTTGTAAAAAAGGGGCCACGAGCCCAGAGCTATTGAGAGAAATAATAAAGGACTCTGCACGCGCCAAACTCTCTTAGTTACCACCACACAGTCTATGGTTACCACACGTCACACGAGCCTCTGAGGTGTTGGATCTGTAACTGACAGCGGCTGACTGAACTACTCGTCTGACTGACAACGGTTTACTTTTTTTTTTGTGTTAATTAAATTATACTTTCGTTTACTGTTTTGGGTTGCGAGTTCAAATATTTATCATTTTACATTACATTATTCGTTTCGGTCACATTCGTGTTGTTAGAGCAAACCAAGTTTCATCTGAGGAGAAAAGGGTAAGTTAGTTTAAGACAAATATCATGTGCAAATACTATTAATAAATGGTAAAAATACAAAAGTGTGAGTAGTAAACTCTGTGACTTCTTGAAGTCAATTAAATAGCCTTTATAGTGTAACTTAAATGTGTGGACGCACGTCAGGGAATTTGGACATTTAAGTTAACTTTCTGACTGAAAACTTAAAGGCTTCCATTCAAGATAATTTTTAAATAGCCAAAATAATAAAAAAATGTACTCTTTAAAATGGTATATAAGAGTTTGTTTGTCTGTGAAGAGAATTCTGTGACTGTCCGGTTTGATGTAGTTAACGTTAAAGGTGCCAAATCTGAGATACAGTCTCGTGCCTTTTAACTGGTATCTGTTCCTGACTGACAGCGGCTTACTAAAGCTACGTGCATCGTCACTGACAATATTATACTTTCGTTTACAGATTTAAGTTAAAGTTTAGAACTAAATTTATATTTCACGTTAATTTGTTCATTTTAGTGACAGTCTGTGTAACGTTAGTTGGTAGGGCAAATCGAATTTTCATCTGAGGAAAAAATCCGGGTAAATTGGTTTAAGACTGTGTCAATATCATTAACAAACAATTAAACAAAGAAATAAAACTATGCGAATGACTGGTAAAAACTCTGTGACTTCCTAAAGTTATAATTTTTTTAAAACTGTTGTATGATGTGTGTGGGCGCATGTCAGGGGAATAGGACAAATATAGCTTTCTTAATGACAATCGAAAGGCCTGAATTTAATATTCATCTAAATTAGCATTATTAAGTACATTACATTTTTATTTACATTCACTCATTTAACAAAAATACTACGAGACGAAGAGTAAGTCAGTCTGGCGGAGCATGAATGAGTAAAATGCAGCTAGAAGTGAAGGGAATGCGGGGAATTTTGAGGGACATTTGATTGGTTGTCTGCCAACTAATCAGGATTAAGAAGCCGGTTGAGGAGGCAAGCAGATTACACGCAGATAAAAATGGACTTCTGCACATGTACTGCACTCACTGCCTAGTCGAGCTCTTTAAAAAGACCCATGTCCACAGTTAAATATATCGCCAGATCGTTATTGTTGTGAATAAGTGGATATATACTCAAATATATGAATACGAACACAAACTCTGTATAAAACGTATAAAATGATGCTGTCGCATCACAAAACTATTACACGGAGTGTTACCGCATGCGTTTAGGTTGTCTGTCTAAAATTCCCGTACATTTCCCAAACTACAATTTCAAGTCTATAACACACAGTTTAAGTGCAGCATGAAATACTTAACCAATATAGAACATTTTATATGGCGTAAAACAAAGCATTTAAGCGACAGCATATGCATATAACTCGAATTATTAATGTAACGGTACACATTTAGACGGAATGGCGCATTAACGCTCCTTAGCCTCTCTTAGCAATATAGAAAACAAGGTTCATAACAAAGGATAAGTTACTTACAATCAGTTGCACGCACACAATCTAGAAAGTCTGTTAATAATAACATTTCTAACTAATTAATGTAAAGAAAACTTCCCTGGCTAACCAAAAACAAACCTTAACGTTCTGGGAAGGAAAAATTGTTAGCTGGGTTCACAGGCTCTCGCGCCACACCTTGTATTTGTCACGCTGAGAAGTAAAGAACAACGTGTCCCACTTTATACAATTACACGAGGCAAATAAAATGTGAAAATAAAAGATGTAAGTGTCAGTTACAGCATTAAAGTCCGATCGCGGTGCTTCAGGTAGTTTTCCGTGTTACTCACACAGCGCTGAGCATTACAGCCAATCATAGACAGCTAATGAACGTAATGACCAATCAGAAGTTTAGATGAGTCATCATCGGTGTAACAGCTTTGCTCGCTCACAGAAACAACCGAGTGCAGATACGGTCAGTTAGACTCATTTATTATAACCGGAGTTTTTCATGCAGTCAGTTTCATTCATTATAACGCTAAATTATAACAGAAGTCACTGTTTCAGTGACGTTTTTCGCTCACTTTCTGTTTAATCCTGGTTTAAAGAATATTTCATGCATGCAAAAACAAACAATGTGAAAATTTACTAATGCAAAAAACGCAATAATCACCCTCAAATAGTTGGTCTGCAAAGTCTAAAAGAATGTGACATGCAAATGTTACCGGTTCTACTCGCGAGCAGACATCGAACCGAGTCGGTCCGGCATGGGAGTCGGGCGCTCTAACGAGGAGGATAAAGACCACTTGAGGTCGGGCAGTAAGGTTTACACGCTGCACAGCTCTTCACTAGTTGGCCTCCGTTACACAAAAACGATTTTAATATTTTATTTGGTATTTATAATCATGATTTTTTTGCTTAAATAATCCTTAAACTTTGTTTTTGTCATTTATCAGTTTTATTTGTGCTGGGCAAATATAAACAATAGAGGAAATAGCAAAACTTGCGAGAAGTGGGCGGGGCCTAATTTGAGTGGCTCCTCCCCTAGCACATGTAATCTCACGCCAAACTTTTGATGAAACTTTAGAGCTCTGAATCTGTCAGAGTTTACACACTAAGATTACGGCAACTCCAGTTTGGATCCAGCATCACTTCAGATGACACCAGCACTCACAAAGACTTTAGATGATGGACATACAACATTGCTTAATATTATATATTGCAGAGGGGAACCGTCAGGGCCCTCTAGGCCCTCTCTGATGACCTAAACTTTTTTATTTATAGTTTTTTATTTAAAATGTTTGAATGTAATTTTTCAAATGTGAAATGTGTTTCAATGTGAATCATTTTTTTCTATTTACTTTAGAGATTCATAATTTGGTAATCAACATCTAAATAAAATAAATTAAATTTCTGTTGAAATAAACTGCCTATTCAGTCGTTCGAAATGTGAACGACCACATTTTCTCCATATTAGGATCAAATTCCACCCGCTGTGATGACCAATGTTGATTGAAAACATAAAATGGAAAATGGAGGCCGCGACTACCGTGAGTGAGGATATTGTTGGTTATTTATTATCCAAGCCATTCTCAAGGTTAACTTTCAATGAAAAGATGGAGTTAATCTGCAATGGAAGACCAACACCGGAGCTTAATTTAGTTCAGAAAGGCAAAACTTTTATGAGGCATTTCAACCCCAGCAATTATACGCGATATCTCTGGATAACAGGGATAAGCGCATAAAAACCTCCTCAAGAAACAGACTGGGCAGACCCGACTGTCAGACTTGGCCTTAACTGCGATCAAGAAAGAACTGCTGATCAATATGAAAGCAAAGGATCTTCAGTTGCATGACCCCGCCATCAACCACTTTATCCAAAAGTACAGAAGGACTTTGTTTTCAAGTAACGTAAAGTTAGTCTATTCGATGAGCAAAGGGTAAGTTGAGTTCAAATATAATAGGCCGCCATGCCAATTCTGACACTGTTATTATTTTAGAAAAGACATTTTGCAGATTTATTGTTCGATCTCTACAAATATGCATACTTACTGCAATTCTGCATAATAATGACATTTTTCATAATTAAACCATCAATTTATTATGGTCCTCCTATACCAATCTAATAATATTATTTTGTTCCATTGCTGGATTGGGGCAAAATGCCACGATCGCTGTTCACTGTCTGGTTCTGAAGTGTCAGTCGCTTGTTTGCTTTGCTATGAATGCTGTCATGATAATGTGTCGCTTAAGTTACATGTTTTTTTTTACTGGCCAGTTGTCCTTGTTCTGCTGAAGCAGTTGTGATGATGGTGCAATTATTTGTAAAGATTTTGGTTCAATTTTGCTTGGTTAAAAACACTCGTTGTGCTATTTTCTTGTTGCATTTTTAAGAATGGGCTAGACTCGTAATTGTTTCAGAGGTTGTTTGTTTTTTACCCTTGCGAGGGAAGGAGGTAAGAGGGCCAAGGTTTGAGAGCCTCGGTTCGCTACTGATATATTGTAATCACTGCCTATAAGTTAAAGTGTATGTTTGCTGATTTTCAATCCACTTTGTATTGTTACAATAATGGCAATATGAAAAATTTAGCTTTTTTTTGTGTTTTTGTATTTACTGATATTTCCCATTACTCAGAATGTTTTTTTTTGCCGGATATACAAAGTGGAAAAAAATCTATGAAAATGTAATTTAAAATATGGTCTGTTTAACTGAACATGACTGAAATGACTTGAAACCAATGATTGTCATCTTGAGCTATTGTGATATAAGTCAATATAAGATGTTTCTCA
>JAOTQM010000234.1:107500-133295 GCA_026939265.1 Oreonectes daqikongensis | reverse complement strand
TGAAAAAACGAAGCAGAGGGAAAGGTTTTCCAATACGCTGACGATACGACGATAATTGTAAAGACTAAAGAAAGCGTTAAAGAAGTAATGAATATGGTGAATGAATACTGTAGGGGTCTGGAAGCAAATAAATGAGGATAAGACGATGTATATGAGATTTGGAAAAGCTATGGTTTTTAAGGATTTTTTTAACTTCAAAGAAGTGGAGGAAATGCGGATTTTAGGAATTTTAATGGGGAAAAACGAGAAGAAAACAAGAGATGAAATGTGGGAACAACTGATAACGGAGATAGAGAGAAAGTTTGAATTTTTGGAAACTGAGGACTCTAAACTTGAAGGGGAAGGTTTTAATATTGAATGTTTTAATGGTTTCGAAATTGTGGTATGTGTTATATGTTTTCTGAAATGCCTGTATGGACTGAGAAGAGGTTGAAGAAATGTTTTATTGATTTTTTATGGGAGGGAAAACCTGCAAGAATTGCTTATAACACAATTTTAGGGGGGAAGTGGAAAAGGGGGGTCTGGGTTTAATGGATGTGGAACAACGGAAAAATGCTCTGAGAGTGAAAATTGTAAAGAAATACCTAAACGGAGAAAATAAGACTGAGTGGAAGAAAACATTGAGGTTTTTTTAAATAGATGTGGCGATTTTAACATGGGAGAGGACATACTTTGGATGAAAACAAAGTTTGGATGACAGAAAAGCTACCTGGATTTTATCGAGAAATGTTTAATGCTTGGGGAAAGCTTTTATTAAAAATTGAGTACGAGCCACATGGGAGAGAGACAATTTTAAACCAACCCCTGTTTTTAAATAGCTACATTTTAAAACAAGGAAAAGAACTGTTTTTTTAAGAAATGGATGGAAGTTGGAATCACTAAAGTAAAAGATGTCTTATATGAGTTCAAAGAAGGTTTTTTACGAACGCAATATATTGTGGACACGATGGAGGAGGCAAAGGAAGAATATATGTACAGGAAATAACAAATAAATTTGAAGACATTAAGAACGCAATACCAAAAAAATGGATTCAAAGTATAGAGTGTATGGAAGAAGAGCCAAAAGAGAAAAACATTTCTGTGAAATTAGGGGGAAAATGCATGATTTAAAGAATGTACTATAAAAGTGTTTTATTGTGTTTTTAGAGATGGTGTTTTCAAAGAGCCAGTTGCAAATAAGTACTGGGTGGAAAAATTCAAGACTTAAAAGAAGAGTGTATATGGAAAAATATGAGAGGGAAATGTGTGGAGATAAAGTTGGAAGGTTTGGAATATTTTATAAGACACAAAGTGGTTTTTACTGATTTTATTTTAAATAAGATTGGGATGGAACAGAGTGCTTTGTGTAAAGTGTGTCAAGAAAAAGAAGAATGGATTTTACATATGTTTTTATATTGTAAAGAACTGCGAGAATTTTTAAGGAAATGCAAACATGTGGTGAAAGATTTGACTGAGGAATGGGACGAAAATGCAATGGAATGGGACAGAGTGGTGATGTTTGGTTGGGAAAAGAAATGTGAAAACAAAAAGTTTATAAATCTGTGGCTGATGTTAATGAAAAGTGCAATCTGGGAAAGAAGAACTGTGGCTAAAAAGGAAAAAATTATTTTGGATGTTTGGACTGTGTTGAAAAGAAAAACAGAATTATACATGAAAAGACTATATGTGTATTTTAAATGTGAAAATATGTTGAATGCTTTTTATCATGTTTTTACACCACAAGTCTATTGTGTTTTAAATGCTCTTAAGTGGAATTTGCCAGAGAATGAAAGAGATTTCTGATTTTTGTTTATCTGTTTATTTTGTGTTGTGTTGATTTGTTTTAATTTTTTCTAATAAAAAAAAAAAAAAAAAAAAAAAAATCACGCCCGATCTCGTCTGATCTCGGAAGCTAAGCCGGTCGGGCCTGGTTAGTACTTGGATGGAAGACCGCCTGGGAATACCTGGTGTGCTGTAAGCTTTTTGGTCTGGGCTTTTCTTCCACTTTGACACGGACGCCCAATGGGTGCAGTGGTCATCTTCATAGCCTTTTACGCTGCTCGGGGATTCCGCTTCCGTCCGTGCGGCGTGCCCTGTCTCTATGCTCCAGGTGCGCCGAGGGCAGCTCAGCCTCGTCCTCCACCGTTGTGCGCCGGGGGTTTATTTCTTTCTTTTCGGGCAAACACGGGGCAGGACGATTAAAAAAAAAAAGGGACATGTAAAGAATCCTATAGAAGCCGTTTGAGTACAAAATTAATGCTTTATTTGCTGGCTAACAACTGACTTCGAAGCAAGGACGGATGTAAGACACGAAACCAATATTAAATGAAAGTTTAATTTGCTGTTGACATTAAGCCTGTTTTTAGGACTGCTCAAAGATCTGTCAAAAATCTGCATGAAGATGGGTGACATGTGCTCCGCACGGACATTCAAGCAGGAGGGAGAGAAATTGTCTGGGCATAGAGCTCTCATTTACTCGTTTTACCTGTATCAGTACCGGAGTGTTGTAGATATAACAGAGAAAGTTAAGTTGAAAAAAACCAAACAACATGTATATTTCAGTGTTCGTGGTAAAAAAAAAAATAGCACGATCGCAGGGGACAAGCAGCAAGGTGAAGGGACAGGAACATGCCAAAGAATGAAATAAATTGCGACTTGAATGCTAGAGTATCTTTCAAGGCTCCGTCATTGATTGTTTAAACGTAAAAAGCCCCGGAATATAACACACCAAGTTTTTGCGGGGTGACTTGCTGAGCGAAGCAAAACTTTTCAAAAACCACGTCGAGCTGAAAGGCGTTCTTTTGACGTGGGGAACATGAATGGGACACTTAGAGAATTCAAGACACGAAACGAATGTAAAAACGAAAGTTTAATTTGCTATTAATATTAGGCCTTTCTTGAGTCCAAACGGAAAACGGAGGCAGCGAGGCAGACGGGTGCGACAGAGCCAGCTGGGTCTGAGCCTTCTTCAAAGATCCCGCTTTTACCGCAACATTCGCTTACGGCCATACCACCCTGATCACGCCCGATCTCGTCTGATCTCGGAAGCTAAGCGGGTCGGGCCCGGTTAGTACTTGGATGGGAGACCGCCAGGGAATACCAGGTGCTGTAAGCTTTTGGTCTGGGCTTTTCTTCCACTGACAGACGCCCAATGGGTGCAGTGGTCATCTTCATAGCCTTTTACGCTGCTCGGGGATTCCGCTTTCCGTCCGTGCGGCGTGCCCTGTCTCTATGCTCCAGGTGCGCCGAGGGGCAGCTCAGCCTCGTCCTCCACCGTTGTGCGGCCGGGGGTTTTATTTCTTTCTTTTCGGGCAAACACCGGGGCAGGACGATTTAAAAAAAAAAAGGGACATGTAAAGAATTCTATAGACGCCGTTTGAGTACAAAATTAATGCTTTATTTGCTGGCTAACAACTGACTTCGAAGCAAGGACGGATGTAAGACACGAAACCAATATTAAATGAAAGTTTAATTTGCTGTTGACATTAAGCCTGTTTTTAGGACTGCTCCAAAGATCTGTCAAAAATCTGCATGAAGATGGGTGACATGTGCTCCGCACGGACATTCAAGCAGGAGGGAGAGAAATTGTCTGGGCATAGAGCTCTCATTTACTCGTTTTACCTGTATCAGTACCGGAGTGTTGTAGATATAACAGAGAAAGTTAAGTTGAAAAAAACCCAAACAACATGTATATTTCAGTGTTTCGTGGAAAAAAAAAAAATAGCACGATCGCAGGGGACAAGCAGCAAGGTGAAGGGACAGGAACATGCAAAAGAATGAAATAAATTGCGACTTGAATGCTAGAGTATCTTTCAAGGCTCCGTCATTGATTTGTTTAAACGTAAAAAGCCCCGGAATATAACACACCAAGTTTTTGCGGGGTGACTCTTGCTGAGCGAAGCAAAACTTTTCAAAAACCACGTCGAGCTGAAAGGCGTTTTTTGACGTGGGGAACATGAATGGGACACGTAGAGAATTCAAGACACGAAACGAATGTAAAAACGAAAGTTTATTTGCTATTAATATTAGGCCTTTCTTTTAGTCCAAACGGAAAACGGAGGCAGCGAGGCAGACGGGTGCAGACAGAGCCAGCTGGGTCTGAGCCTTCTTCAAAGATCCCGCTTTTACCGACAACATTCGCTTACGGCCATACCACCCTGATCACGCCCGATCTCGTCTGATCTCGGAAGCTAAGCCGGGTCGGGCCTGGTTAGTACTTGGATGGAGACCGCCTGGGAATACCAGGTGCTGTAAGCTTTTGGTCTGGGCTTTTCTTCCACTTTGACACGGACGCCCAATGGGTGCAGTGGTCATCTTCATAGCCTTTTACGCTGCTCGGGGATTCCGCTTTCCGTCCGTGCGGCGTGCCCTGTCTCTATGCTCCAGGTGCGCCGAGGGGCAGCTCAGCCTCGTCCTCCACCGTTGTGCGGCCGGGGGTTTTATTTCTTTCTTTTCGGGCAAACACGGGGGCAGGACGATTTAAAAAAAAAAAGGGACATGTAAAGAATCCTATAGAAGCCGTTTGAGTACAAATTAATGCTTTATTTGCTGGCTAACAACTGACTTCGAAGCAAGGACGGATGTAAGACACGAAACCAATATTAAATGAAAGTTTAATTTGCTGTTGACATTAAGCCTGTTTTTAGGACTGCTCCAAAGATCTGTCAAAAATCTGCATGAAGATGGGTGACATGTGCTCCGCACGGACATTCAAGCAGGAGGGAGAGAAATTGTCTGGGCATGAGCTCTCATTTACTCGTTTTACCTGTATCAGTACCGGAGTGTTGTAGATATAACAGAGAAAGTTAAGTTGAAAAAAACCCAAACAACATGTATATTTCAGTGTTCGTGGTAAAAAAAAAAATAGCACGATCGCAGGGGACAAGCAGCAAGGTGAAGGGACAGGAACATGCAAAGAATGAAATAAATTGCGACTTGAATGCTAGAGTTTTTTCAAGGCTCCGTCATTGATTTATGATTTTACGCTGCTCGGGGACTCCGCTTTCCGTCCGTGCGGCGTGCCCTGTCTCTATGCTCCAGGTGCGCCGAGGGGCAGCTCAGCCTCGTCCTCCAACCGTTGTGCGGCCCGGGGGTTTTATTTCTTTCAATATTAAATGAAAGTTTAATTTGCTGTTGACATTAAGCCTGTTTTTAGGACTGCTCCAAAGATCTGTCAAAAATCTGCATGAAGATGGGTGACATGTGCTCCGCACGGACATTCAAGCAGGAGGGAGAGAAATTGTCTGGGCATAGAGCTCTCATTTACTCGTTTTACCTGTATCAGTACCGGAGTGTTGTAGATATAACAGAGAAAGTTAAGTTGAAAAAAACCCAAACAACATGTATATTTCAGTGTTCGTGGTAAAAAAAAAATAGCACGATCGCAGGGACAAGCAGCAAGGTGAAGGGACAGGAACATGCAAAAGAATGAAATAAATTGCGACTTGAATGCTAGAGTTCTTTCAAGGCTCCGTCATTGATTTGTTTAAACGTAAAAAGCCCCGGAATATAACACACCAAGGTTTTGCGGGGTGACTCTTGCTGAGCGAAGCAAAACTTTTCAAAAACCACGTCGAGCTGAAAGGCGTTCTTTTGACGTGGGGAACATGAATGGGACACGTAGAGAATTCAAGACACGAAACGAATGTAAAAACGAAAGTTTAATTTGCTATTAATATTAGGCCTTTCTTAAGACAGTCCAAACGGAAAACGGAGGCAGCGAGGCAGACGGGTGCAGACAGAGCCAGCTGGGTCTGAGCCTTCTTCAAAGATCCCGCTTTTACCGGCAACATTCGCTTACGGCCATACCACCCTGATCACGCCCGATCTCGTCTGATCTCGGAAGCTAAGCCGGGTCGGGCCTGGTTAGTACTTGGATGGGAGACCGCCTGGGAATACCAGGTGCTGTAAGCTTTTGGTCTGGGCTTTTCTTCCACTTTGACACGGACGCCCAATGGGTGCAGTGGTCATCTTCATAGCCTTTTACGCTGCTCGGGGATTCCGCTTTCCGTCCGTGCGGCGTGCCCTGTCTCTATGCTCCAGGTGCGCCGAGGGGCAGCTCAGCCTCGTCCTCCACCGTTGTGCGGCCGGGGGCTTTATTTCTTTCTTTTCGGGCAAACACCGGGGCAGGACGATTTAAAAAAAAAGGGACATGTAAAGAATCCTATAGACGCCGTTTGAGTACAAAATTAATGCTTTATTTGCTGGCTAACAACTGACTTCGAAGCAAGGACGGATGTAAGACACGAAACCAATATTAAATGAAAGTTTAATTTGCTGTTGACATTAAGCCTGTTTTTAGGACTGCTCCAAAGATCTGTCAAAAATCTGCATGAAGATGGGTGACATGTGCTCCGCACGGACATTCAAGCAGGAGGGAGAGAAATTGTCTGGGCATAGAGCTCTCATTTACTCGTTTTACCTGTATCAGTACCGGAGTGTTGTAGATATAACAGAGAAAGTTAAGTTGAAAAAAACCCAAACAACATGTATATTTCAGTGTTCGTGGTAAAAAAAAAAATAGCACGATCGCAGGGGACAAGCAGCAAGGTGAAGGGACAGGAACATGCAAAAGAATGAAATAAATTGCGACTTGAATGCTAGAGTATCTTTCAAGGCTCCGTCATTGATTTGTTTAAACGTAAAAAGCCCCGGAATATAACACACCAAGGTTTTGCGGGGTGACTCTTGCTGAGCGAAGCAAAACTTTTCAAAAACCACGTCGAGCTGAAAGGCGTTCTTTTGACGTGGGGAACATGAATGGGACACGTAGAGAATTCAAGACACGAAACGAATGTAAAAACGAAAGTTTAATTTGCTATTAATATTAGGCCTTTCTTTAAGACAGTCCAAACGGAAAACGGAGGCAGCGAGGCAGACGGGTGCAGACAGAGCCAGCTGGGTCTGAGCCTTCTTCAAAGATCCCGCTTTTACCGGCAACATTCGCTTACGGCCATACCACCCTGATCACGCCCGATCTCGTCTGATCTCGGAAGCTAAGCCGGGTCGGGCCTGGTTAGTACTTGGATGGGAGACCGCCTGGGAATACCAGGTGCTGTAAGCTTTTGGTCTGGGCTTTTCTTCCACTTTGACACGGACGCCCAATGGGTGCAGTGGTCATCTTCATAGCCTTTTACGCTGCTCGGGGATTCCGCTTTCCGTCCGTGCGGCGTGCCCTGTCTCTATGCTCCAGGTGCGCCGAGGGGCAGCTCAGCCTCGTCCTCCACCGTTGTGCGGCCGGGGGCTTTATTTCTTTCTTTTCGGGCAAACACCGGGGCAGGACGATTTAAAAAAAAAAAAGGGACATGTAAAGAATCCTATAGACGCCGTTTGAGTACAAAATTAATGCTTTATTTGCTGGCTAACAACTGACTTCGAAGCAAGGACGGATGTAAGACACGAAACCAATATTAAATGAAAGTTTAATTTGCTGTTGACATTAAGCCTGTTTTTAGGACTGCTCCAAAGATCTGTCAAAAATCTGCATGAAGATGGGTGACATGTGCTCCGCACGGACATTCAAGCAGGAGGGAGAGAAATTGTCTGGGCATAGAGCTCTCATTTACTCGTTTTACCTGTATCAGTACCGGAGTGTTGTAGATATAACAGAGAAAGTTAAGTTGAAAAAAACCCAAACAACATGTATATTTCAGTGTTCGTGGTAAAAAAAAAAATAGCACGATCGCAGGGGACAAGCAGCAAGGTGAAGGGACAGGAACATGCAAAAGAATGAAATAAATTGCGACTTGAATGCTAGAGTATCTTTCAAGGCTCCGTCATTGATTTGTTTAAACGTAAAAAGCCCCGGAATATAACACACCAAGGTTTTGCGGGGTGACTCTTGCTGAGCGAAGCAAAACTTTTCAAAAACCACGTCGAGCTGAAAGGCGTTCTTTTGACGTGGGGAACATGAATGGGACACGTAGAGAATTCAAGACACGAAACGAATGTAAAAACGAAAGTTTAATTTGCTATTAATATTAGGCCTTTCTTTAAGACAGTCCAAACGGAAAACGGAGGCAGCGAGGCAGACGGGTGCAGACAGAGCCAGCTGGGTCTGAGCCTTCTTCAAAGATCCCGCTTTTACCGGCAACATTCGCTTACGGCCATACCACCCTGATCACGCCCGATCTCGTCTGATCTCGGAAGCTAAGCCGGGTCGGGCCTGGTTAGTACTTGGATGGGAGACCGCCTGGGAATACCAGGTGCTGTAAGCTTTTGGTCTGGGCTTTTCTTCCACTTTGACACGGACGCCCAATGGGTGCAGTGGTCATCTTCATAGCCTTTTACGCTGCTCGGGGATTCCGCTTTCCGTCCGTGCGGCGTGCCCTGTCTCTATGCTCCAGGTGCGCCGAGGGGCAGCTCAGCCTCGTCCTCCACCGTTGTGCGGCCGGGGGCTTTATTTCTTTCTTTTCGGGCAAACACCGGGGCAGGACGATTTAAAAAAAAAAAGGGACATGTAAAGAATCCTATAGACGCCGTTTGAGTACAAAATTAATGCTTTATTTGCTGGCTAACAACTGACTTCGAAGCAAGGACGGATGTAAGACACGAAACCAATATTAAATGAAAGTTTAATTTGCTGTTGACATTAAGCCTGTTTTTAGGACTGCTCCAAAGATCTGTCAAAAATCTGCATGAAGATGGGTGACATGTGCTCCGCACGGACATTCAAGCAGGAGGGAGAGAAATTGTCTGGGCATAGAGCTCTCATTTACTCGTTTTACCTGTATCAGTACCGGAGTGTTGTAGATATAACAGAGAAAGTTAAGTTGAAAAAAACCCAAACAACATGTATATTTCAGTGTTCGTGGTAAAAAAAAAAATAGCACGATCGCAGGGGACAAGCAGCAAGGTGAAGGGACAGGAACATGCAAAAGAATGAAATAAATTGCGACTTGAATGCTAGAGTATCTTTCAAGGCTCCGTCATTGATTTGTTTAAACGTAAAAAGCCCCGGAATATAACACACCAAGGTTTTGCGGGGTGACTCTTGCTGAGCGAAGCAAAACTTTTCAAAAACCACGTCGAGCTGAAAGGCGTTCTTTTGACGTGGGGAACATGAATGGGACACGTAGAGAATTCAAGACACGAAACGAATGTAAAAACGAAAGTTTAATTTGCTATTAATATTAGGCCTTTCTTTAAGACAGTCCAAACGGAAAACGGAGGCAGCGAGGCAGACGGGTGCAGACAGAGCCAGCTGGGTCTGAGCCTTCTTCAAAGATCCCGCTTTTACCGGCAACATTCGCTTACGGCCATACCACCCTGATCACGCCCGATCTCGTCTGATCTCGGAAGCTAAGCCGGGTCGGGCCTGGTTAGTACTTGGATGGGAGACCGCCTGGGAATACCAGGTGCTGTAAGCTTTTGGTCTGGGCTTTTCTTCCACTTTGACACGGACGCCCAATGGGTGCAGTGGTCATCTTCATAGCCTTTTACGCTGCTCGGGGATTCCGCTTTCCGTCCGTGCGGCGTGCCCTGTCTCTATGCTCCAGGTGCGCCGAGGGGCAGCTCAGCCTCGTCCTCCACCGTTGTGCGGCCGGGGGCTTTATTTCTTTCTTTTCGGGCAAACACCGGGGCAGGACGATTTAAAAAAAAAAAAGGGACATGTAAAGAATCCTATAGACGCCGTTTGAGTACAAAATTAATGCTTTATTTGCTGGCTAACAACTGACTTCGAAGCAAGGACGGATGTAAGACACGAAACCAATATTAAATGAAAGTTTAATTTGCTGTTGACATTAAGCCTGTTTTTAGGACTGCTCCAAAGATCTGTCAAAAATCTGCATGAAGATGGGTGACATGTGCTCCGCACGGACATTCAAGCAGGAGGGAGAGAAATTGTCTGGGCATAGAGCTCTCATTTACTCGTTTTACCTGTATCAGTACCGGAGTGTTGTAGATATAACAGAGAAAGTTAAGTTGAAAAAAACCCAAACAACATGTATATTTCAGTGTTCGTGGTAAAAAAAAAAATAGCACGATCGCAGGGGACAAGCAGCAAGGTGAAGGGACAGGAACATGCAAAAGAATGAAATAAATTGCGACTTGAATGCTAGAGTATCTTTCAAGGCTCCGTCATTGATTTGTTTAAACGTAAAAAGCCCCGGAATATAACACACCAAGGTTTTGCGGGGTGACTCTTGCTGAGCGAAGCAAAACTTTTCAAAAACCACGTCGAGCTGAAAGGCGTTCTTTTGACGTGGGGAACATGAATGGGACACGTAGAGAATTCAAGACACGAAACGAATGTAAAAACGAAAGTTTAATTTGCTATTAATATTAGGCCTTTCTTTAAGACAGTCCAAACGGAAAACGGAGGCAGCGAGGCAGACGGGTGCAGACAGAGCCAGCTGGGTCTGAGCCTTCTTCAAAGATCCCGCTTTTACCGGCAACATTCGCTTACGGCCATACCACCCTGATCACGCCCGATCTCGTCTGATCTCGGAAGCTAAGCCGGGTCGGGCCTGGTTAGTACTTGGATGGGAGACCGCCTGGGAATACCAGGTGCTGTAAGCTTTTGGTCTGGGCTTTTCTTCCACTTTGACACGGACGCCCAATGGGTGCAGTGGTCATCTTCATAGCCTTTTACGCTGCTCGGGGATTCCGCTTTCCGTCCGTGCGGCGTGCCCTGTCTCTATGCTCCAGGTGCGCCGAGGGGCAGCTCAGCCTCGTCCTCCACCGTTGTGCGGCCGGGGGCTTTATTTCTTTCTTTTCGGGCAAACACCGGGGCAGGACGATTTAAAAAAAAAAAGGGACATGTAAAGAATCCTATAGACGCCGTTTGAGTACAAAATTAATGCTTTATTTGCTGGCTAACAACTGACTTCGAAGCAAGGACGGATGTAAGACACGAAACCAATATTAAATGAAAGTTTAATTTGCTGTTGACATTAAGCCTGTTTTTAGGACTGCTCCAAAGATCTGTCAAAAATCTGCATGAAGATGGGTGACATGTGCTCCGCACGGACATTCAAGCAGGAGGGAGAGAAATTGTCTGGGCATAGAGCTCTCATTTACTCGTTTTACCTGTATCAGTACCGGAGTGTTGTAGATATAACAGAGAAAGTTAAGTTGAAAAAAACCCAAACAACATGTATATTTCAGTGTTCGTGGTAAAAAAAAAAATAGCACGATCGCAGGGGACAAGCAGCAAGGTGAAGGGACAGGAACATGCAAAAGAATGAAATAAATTGCGACTTGAATGCTAGAGTATCTTTCAAGGCTCCGTCATTGATTTGTTTAAACGTAAAAAGCCCCGGAATATAACACACCAAGGTTTTGCGGGGTGACTCTTGCTGAGCGAAGCAAAACTTTTCAAAAACCACGTCGAGCTGAAAGGCGTTCTTTTGACGTGGGGAACATGAATGGGACACGTAGAGAATTCAAGACACGAAACGAATGTAAAAACGAAAGTTTAATTTGCTATTAATATTAGGCCTTTCTTTAAGACAGTCCAAACGGAAAACGGAGGCAGCGAGGCAGACGGGTGCAGACAGAGCCAGCTGGGTCTGAGCCTTCTTCAAAGATCCCGCTTTTACCGGCAACATTCGCTTACGGCCATACCACCCTGATCACGCCCGATCTCGTCTGATCTCGGAAGCTAAGCCGGGTCGGGCCTGGTTAGTACTTGGATGGGAGACCGCCTGGGAATACCAGGTGCTGTAAGCTTTTGGTCTGGGCTTTTCTTCCACTTTGACACGGACGCCCAATGGGTGCAGTGGTCATCTTCATAGCCTTTTACGCTGCTCGGGGATTCCGCTTTCCGTCCGTGCGGCGTGCCCTGTCTCTATGCTCCAGGTGCGCCGAGGGGCAGCTCAGCCTCGTCCTCCACCGTTGTGCGGCCGGGGGCTTTATTTCTTTCTTTTCGGGCAAACACCGGGGCAGGACGATTTAAAAAAAAAAAAGGGACATGTAAAGAATCCTATAGACGCCGTTTGAGTACAAAATTAATGCTTTATTTGCTGGCTAACAACTGACTTCGAAGCAAGGACGGATGTAAGACACGAAACCAATATTAAATGAAAGTTTAATTTGCTGTTGACATTAAGCCTGTTTTTAGGACTGCTCCAAAGATCTGTCAAAAATCTGCATGAAGATGGGTGACATGTGCTCCGCACGGACATTCAAGCAGGAGGGAGAGAAATTGTCTGGGCATAGAGCTCTCATTTACTCGTTTTACCTGTATCAGTACCGGAGTGTTGTAGATATAACAGAGAAAGTTAAGTTGAAAAAAACCCAAACAACATGTATATTTCAGTGTTCGTGGTAAAAAAAAAAATAGCACGATCGCAGGGGACAAGCAGCAAGGTGAAGGGACAGGAACATGCAAAAGAATGAAATAAATTGCGACTTGAATGCTAGAGTATCTTTCAAGGCTCCGTCATTGATTTGTTTAAACGTAAAAAGCCCCGGAATATAACACACCAAGGTTTTGCGGGGTGACTCTTGCTGAGCGAAGCAAAACTTTTCAAAAACCACGTCGAGCTGAAAGGCGTTCTTTTGACGTGGGGAACATGAATGGGACACGTAGAGAATTCAAGACACGAAACGAATGTAAAAACGAAAGTTTAATTTGCTATTAATATTAGGCCTTTCTTTAAGACAGTCCAAACGGAAAACGGAGGCAGCGAGGCAGACGGGTGCAGACAGAGCCAGCTGGGTCTGAGCCTTCTTCAAAGATCCCGCTTTTACCGGCAACATTCGCTTACGGCCATACCACCCTGATCACGCCCGATCTCGTCTGATCTCGGAAGCTAAGCCGGGTCGGGCCTGGTTAGTACTTGGATGGGAGACCGCCTGGGAATACCAGGTGCTGTAAGCTTTTGGTCTGGGCTTTTCTTCCACTTTGACACGGACGCCCAATGGGTGCAGTGGTCATCTTCATAGCCTTTTACGCTGCTCGGGGATTCCGCTTTCCGTCCGTGCGGCGTGCCCTGTCTCTATGCTCCAGGTGCGCCGAGGGGCAGCTCAGCCTCGTCCTCCACCGTTGTGCGGCCGGGGGCTTTATTTCTTTCTTTTCGGGCAAACACCGGGGCAGGACGATTTAAAAAAAAAAAGGGACATGTAAAGAATCCTATAGACGCCGTTTGAGTACAAAATTAATGCTTTATTTGCTGGCTAACAACTGACTTCGAAGCAAGGACGGATGTAAGACACGAAACCAATATTAAATGAAAGTTTAATTTGCTGTTGACATTAAGCCTGTTTTTAGGACTGCTCCAAAGATCTGTCAAAAATCTGCATGAAGATGGGTGACATGTGCTCCGCACGGACATTCAAGCAGGAGGGAGAGAAATTGTCTGGGCATAGAGCTCTCATTTACTCGTTTTACCTGTATCAGTACCGGAGTGTTGTAGATATAACAGAGAAAGTTAAGTTGAAAAAAACCCAAACAACATGTATATTTCAGTGTTCGTGGTAAAAAAAAAAAATAGCACGATCGCAGGGGACAAGCAGCAAGGTGAAGGGACAGGAACATGCAAAAGAATGAAATAAATTGCGACTTGAATGCTAGAGTATCTTTCAAGGCTCCGTCATTGATTTGTTTAAACGTAAAAAGCCCCGGAATATAACACACCAAGGTTTTGCGGGGTGACTCTTGCTGAGCGAAGCAAAACTTTTCAAAAACCACGTCGAGCTGAAAGGCGTTCTTTTGACGTGGGGAACATGAATGGGACACGTAGAGAATTCAAGACACGAAACGAATGTAAAAACGAAAGTTTAATTTGCTATTAATATTAGGCCTTTCTTTAAGACAGTCCAAACGGAAAACGGAGGCAGCGAGGCAGACGGGTGCAGACAGAGCCAGCTGGGTCTGAGCCTTCTTCAAAGATCCCGCTTTTACCGGCAACATTCGCTTACGGCCATACCACCCTGATCACGCCCGATCTCGTCTGATCTCGGAAGCTAAGCCGGGTCGGGCCTGGTTAGTACTTGGATGGGAGACCGCCTGGGAATACCAGGTGCTGTAAGCTTTTGGTCTGGGCTTTTCTTCCACTTTGACACGGACGCCCAATGGGTGCAGTGGTCATCTTCATAGCCTTTTACGCTGCTCGGGGATTCCGCTTTCCGTCCGTGCGGCGTGCCCTGTCTCTATGCTCCAGGTGCGCCGAGGGGCAGCTCAGCCTCGTCCTCCACCGTTGTGCGGCCGGGGGCTTTATTTCTTTCTTTTCGGGCAAACACCGGGGCAGGACGATTTAAAAAAAAAAGGGACATGTAAAGAATCCTATAGACGCCGTTTGAGTACAAAATTAATGCTTTATTTGCTGGCTAACAACTGACTTCGAAGCAAGGACGGATGTAAGACACGAAACCAATATTAAATGAAAGTTTAATTTGCTGTTGACATTAAGCCTGTTTTTAGGACTGCTCCAAAGATCTGTCAAAAATCTGCATGAAGATGGGTGACATGTGCTCCGCACGGACATTCAAGCAGGAGGGAGAGAAATTGTCTGGGCATAGAGCTCTCATTTACTCGTTTTACCTGTATCAGTACCGGAGTGTTGTAGATATAACAGAGAAAGTTAAGTTGAAAAAAACCCAAACAACATGTATATTTCAGTGTTCGTGGTAAAAAAAAAAATAGCACGATCGCAGGGGACAAGCAGCAAGGTGAAGGGACAGGAACATGCAAAAGAATGAAATAAATTGCGACTTGAATGCTAGAGTATCTTTCAAGGCTCCGTCATTGATTTGTTTAAACGTAAAAAGCCCCGGAATATAACACACCAAGGTTTTGCGGGGTGACTCTTGCTGAGCGAAGCAAAACTTTTCAAAAACCACGTCGAGCTGAAAGGCGTTCTTTTGACGTGGGGAACATGAATGGGACACGTAGAGAATTCAAGACACGAAACGAATGTAAAAACGAAAGTTTAATTTGCTATTAATATTAGGCCTTTCTTTAAGACAGTCCAAACGGAAAACGGAGGCAGCGAGGCAGACGGGTGCAGACAGAGCCAGCTGGGTCTGAGCCTTCTTCAAAGATCCCGCTTTTACCGGCAACATTCGCTTACGGCCATACCACCCTGATCACGCCCGATCTCGTCTGATCTCGGAAGCTAAGCCGGGTCGGGCCTGGTTAGTACTTGGATGGGAGACCGCCTGGGAATACCAGGTGCTGTAAGCTTTTGGTCTGGGCTTTTCTTCCACTTTGACACGGACGCCCAATGGGTGCAGTGGTCATCTTCATAGCCTTTTACGCTGCTCGGGGATTCCGCTTTCCGTCCGTGCGGCGTGCCCTGTCTCTATGCTCCAGGTGCGCCGAGGGGCAGCTCAGCCTCGTCCTCCACCGTTGTGCGGCCGGGGGCTTTATTTCTTTCTTTTCGGGCAAACACCGGGGCAGGACGATTTAAAAAAAAAAAGGGACATGTAAAGAATCCTATAGACGCCGTTTGAGTACAAAATTAATGCTTTATTTGCTGGCTAACAACTGACTTCGAAGCAAGGACGGATGTAAGACACGAAACCAATATTAAATGAAAGTTTAATTTGCTGTTGACATTAAGCCTGTTTTTAGGACTGCTCCAAAGATCTGTCAAAAATCTGCATGAAGATGGGTGACATGTGCTCCGCACGGACATTCAAGCAGGAGGGAGAGAAATTGTCTGGGCATAGAGCTCTCATTTACTCGTTTTACCTGTATCAGTACCGGAGTGTTGTAGATATAACAGAGAAAGTTAAGTTGAAAAAAACCCAAACAACATGTATATTTCAGTGTTCGTGGTAAAAAAAAAAATAGCACGATCGCAGGGGACAAGCAGCAAGGTGAAGGGACAGGAACATGCAAAAGAATGAAATAAATTGCGACTTGAATGCTAGAGTATCTTTCAAGGCTCCGTCATTGATTTGTTTAAACGTAAAAAGCCCCGGAATATAACACACCAAGGTTTTGCGGGGTGACTCTTGCTGAGCGAAGCAAAACTTTTCAAAAACCACGTCGAGCTGAAAGGCGTTCTTTTGACGTGGGGAACATGAATGGGACACGTAGAGAATTCAAGACACGAAACGAATGTAAAAACGAAAGTTTAATTTGCTATTAATATTAGGCCTTTCTTTAAGACAGTCCAAACGGAAAACGGAGGCAGCGAGGCAGACGGGTGCAGACAGAGCCAGCTGGGTCTGAGCCTTCTTCAAAGATCCCGCTTTTACCGGCAACATTCGCTTACGGCCATACCACCCTGATCACGCCCGATCTCGTCTGATCTCGGAAGCTAAGCCGGGTCGGGCCTGGTTAGTACTTGGATGGGAGACCGCCTGGGAATACCAGGTGCTGTAAGCTTTTGGTCTGGGCTTTTCTTCCACTTTGACACGGACGCCCAATGGGTGCAGTGGTCATCTTCATAGCCTTTTACGCTGCTCGGGGATTCCGCTTTCCGTCCGTGCGGCGTGCCCTGTCTCTATGCTCCAGGTGCGCCGAGGGGCAGCTCAGCCTCGTCCTCCACCGTTGTGCGGCCGGGGGCTTTATTTCTTTCTTTTCGGGCAAACACCGGGGCAGGACGATTTAAAAAAAAAAAAGGGACATGTAAAGAATCCTATAGACGCCGTTTGAGTACAAAATTAATGCTTTATTTGCTGGCTAACAACTGACTTCGAAGCAAGGACGGATGTAAGACACGAAACCAATATTAAATGAAAGTTTAATTTGCTGTTGACATTAAGCCTGTTTTTAGGACTGCTCCAAAGATCTGTCAAAAATCTGCATGAAGATGGGTGACATGTGCTCCGCACGGACATTCAAGCAGGAGGGAGAGAAATTGTCTGGGCATAGAGCTCTCATTTACTCGTTTTACCTGTATCAGTACCGGAGTGTTGTAGATATAACAGAGAAAGTTAAGTTGAAAAAAACCCAAACAACATGTATATTTCAGTGTTCGTGGTAAAAAAAAAAATAGCACGATCGCAGGGGACAAGCAGCAAGGTGAAGGGACAGGAACATGCAAAAGAATGAAATAAATTGCGACTTGAATGCTAGAGTATCTTTCAAGGCTCCGTCATTGATTTGTTTAAACGTAAAAAGCCCCGGAATATAACACACCAAGGTTTTGCGGGGTGACTCTTGCTGAGCGAAGCAAAACTTTTCAAAAACCACGTCGAGCTGAAAGGCGTTCTTTTGACGTGGGGAACATGAATGGGACACGTAGAGAATTCAAGACACGAAACGAATGTAAAAACGAAAGTTTAATTTGCTATTAATATTAGGCCTTTCTTTAAGACAGTCCAAACGGAAAACGGAGGCAGCGAGGCAGACGGGTGCAGACAGAGCCAGCTGGGTCTGAGCCTTCTTCAAAGATCCCGCTTTTACCGGCAACATTCGCTTACGGCCATACCACCCTGATCACGCCCGATCTCGTCTGATCTCGGAAGCTAAGCCGGGTCGGGCCTGGTTAGTACTTGGATGGGAGACCGCCTGGGAATACCAGGTGCTGTAAGCTTTTGGTCTGGGCTTTTCTTCCACTTTGACACGGACGCCCAATGGGTGCAGTGGTCATCTTCATAGCCTTTTACGCTGCTCGGGGATTCCGCTTTCCGTCCGTGCGGCGTGCCCTGTCTCTATGCTCCAGGTGCGCCGAGGGGCAGCTCAGCCTCGTCCTCCACCGTTGTGCGGCCGGGGGCTTTATTTCTTTCTTTTCGGGCAAACACCGGGGCAGGACGATTTAAAAAAAAAAAGGGACATGTAAAGAATCCTATAGACGCCGTTTGAGTACAAAATTAATGCTTTATTTGCTGGCTAACAACTGACTTCGAAGCAAGGACGGATGTAAGACACGAAACCAATATTAAATGAAAGTTTAATTTGCTGTTGACATTAAGCCTGTTTTTAGGACTGCTCCAAAGATCTGTCAAAAATCTGCATGAAGATGGGTGACATGTGCTCCGCACGGACATTCAAGCAGGAGGGAGAGAAATTGTCTGGGCATAGAGCTCTCATTTACTCGTTTTACCTGTATCAGTACCGGAGTGTTGTAGATATAACAGAGAAAGTTAAGTTGAAAAAAACCCAAACAACATGTATATTTCAGTGTTCGTGGTAAAAAAAAAAATAGCACGATCGCAGGGGACAAGCAGCAAGGTGAAGGGACAGGAACATGCAAAAGAATGAAATAAATTGCGACTTGAATGCTAGAGTATCTTTCAAGGCTCCGTCATTGATTTGTTTAAACGTAAAAAGCCCCGGAATATAACACACCAAGGTTTTGCGGGGTGACTCTTGCTGAGCGAAGCAAAACTTTTCAAAAACCACGTCGAGCTGAAAGGCGTTCTTTTGACGTGGGGAACATGAATGGGACACGTAGAGAATTCAAGACACGAAACGAATGTAAAAACGAAAGTTTAATTTGCTATTAATATTAGGCCTTTCTTTAAGACAGTCCAAACGGAAAACGGAGGCAGCGAGGCAGACGGGTGCAGACAGAGCCAGCTGGGTCTGAGCCTTCTTCAAAGATCCCGCTTTTACCGGCAACATTCGCTTACGGCCATACCACCCTGATCACGCCCGATCTCGTCTGATCTCGGAAGCTAAGCCGGGTCGGGCCTGGTTAGTACTTGGATGGGAGACCGCCTGGGAATACCAGGTGCTGTAAGCTTTTGGTCTGGGCTTTTCTTCCACTTTGACACGGACGCCCAATGGGTGCAGTGGTCATCTTCATAGCCTTTTACGCTGCTCGGGGATTCCGCTTTCCGTCCGTGCGGCGTGCCCTGTCTCTATGCTCCAGGTGCGCCGAGGGGCAGCTCAGCCTCGTCCTCCACCGTTGTGCGGCCGGGGGCTTTATTTCTTTCTTTTCGGGCAAACACCGGGGCAGGACGATTTAAAAAAAAAAAGGGACATGTAAAGAATCCTATAGACGCCGTTTGAGTACAAAATTAATGCTTTATTTGCTGGCTAACAACTGACTTCGAAGCAAGGACGGATGTAAGACACGAAACCAATATTAAATGAAAGTTTAATTTGCTGTTGACATTAAGCCTGTTTTTAGGACTGCTCCAAAGATCTGTCAAAAATCTGCATGAAGATGGGTGACATGTGCTCCGCACGGACATTCAAGCAGGAGGGAGAGAAATTGTCTGGGCATAGAGCTCTCATTTACTCGTTTTACCTGTATCAGTACCGGAGTGTTGTAGATATAACAGAGAAAGTTAAGTTGAAAAAAACCCAAACAACATGTATATTTCAGTGTTCGTGGTAAAAAAAAAAATAGCACGATCGCAGGGGACAAGCAGCAAGGTGAAGGGACAGGAACATGCAAAAGAATGAAATAAATTGCGACTTGAATGCTAGAGTATCTTTCAAGGCTCCGTCATTGATTTGTTTAAACGTAAAAAGCCCCGGAATATAACACACCAAGGTTTTGCGGGGTGACTCTTGCTGAGCGAAGCAAAACTTTTCAAAAACCACGTCGAGCTGAAAGGCGTTCTTTTGACGTGGGGAACATGAATGGGACACGTAGAGAATTCAAGACACGAAACGAATGTAAAAACGAAAGTTTAATTTGCTATTAATATTAGGCCTTTCTTTAAGACAGTCCAAACGGAAAACGGAGGCAGCGAGGCAGACGGGTGCAGACAGAGCCAGCTGGGTCTGAGCCTTCTTCAAAGATCCCGCTTTTACCGGCAACATTCGCTTACGGCCATACCACCCTGATCACGCCCGATCTCGTCTGATCTCGGAAGCTAAGCCGGGTCGGGCCTGGTTAGTACTTGGATGGGAGACCGCCTGGGAATACCAGGTGCTGTAAGCTTTTGGTCTGGGCTTTTCTTCCACTTTGACACGGACGCCCAATGGGTGCAGTGGTCATCTTCATAGCCTTTTACGCTGCTCGGGGATTCCGCTTTCCGTCCGTGCGGCGTGCCCTGTCTCTATGCTCCAGGTGCGCCGAGGGGCAGCTCAGCCTCGTCCTCCACCGTTGTGCGGCCGGGGGCTTTATTTCTTTCTTTTCGGGCAAACACCGGGGCAGGACGATTTAAAAAAAAAAAAGGGACATGTAAAGAATCCTATAGACGCCGTTTGAGTACAAAATTAATGCTTTATTTGCTGGCTAACAACTGACTTCGAAGCAAGGACGGATGTAAGACACGAAACCAATATTAAATGAAAGTTTAATTTGCTGTTGACATTAAGCCTGTTTTTAGGACTGCTCCAAAGATCTGTCAAAAATCTGCATGAAGATGGGTGACATGTGCTCCGCACGGACATTCAAGCAGGAGGGAGAGAAATTGTCTGGGCATAGAGCTCTCATTTACTCGTTTTACCTGTATCAGTACCGGAGTGTTGTAGATATAACAGAGAAAGTTAAGTTGAAAAAAACCCAAACAACATGTATATTTCAGTGTTCGTGGTAAAAAAAAAAATAGCACGATCGCAGGGGACAAGCAGCAAGGTGAAGGGACAGGAACATGCAAAAGAATGAAATAAATTGCGACTTGAATGCTAGAGTATCTTTCAAGGCTCCGTCATTGATTTGTTTAAACGTAAAAAGCCCCGGAATATAACACACCAAGGTTTTGCGGGGTGACTCTTGCTGAGCGAAGCAAAACTTTTCAAAAACCACGTCGAGCTGAAAGGCGTTCTTTTGACGTGGGGAACATGAATGGGACACGTAGAGAATTCAAGACACGAAACGAATGTAAAAACGAAAGTTTAATTTGCTATTAATATTAGGCCTTTCTTTAAGACAGTCCAAACGGAAAACGGAGGCAGCGAGGCAGACGGGTGCAGACAGAGCCAGCTGGGTCTGAGCCTTCTTCAAAGATCCCGCTTTTACCGGCAACATTCGCTTACGGCCATACCACCCTGATCACGCCCGATCTCGTCTGATCTCGGAAGCTAAGCCGGGTCGGGCCTGGTTAGTACTTGGATGGGAGACCGCCTGGGAATACCAGGTGCTGTAAGCTTTTGGTCTGGGCTTTTCTTCCACTTTGACACGGACGCCCAATGGGTGCAGTGGTCATCTTCATAGCCTTTTACGCTGCTCGGGGATTCCGCTTTCCGTCCGTGCGGCGTGCCCTGTCTCTATGCTCCAGGTGCGCCGAGGGGCAGCTCAGCCTCGTCCTCCACCGTTGTGCGGCCGGGGGCTTTATTTCTTTCTTTTCGGGCAAACACCGGGGCAGGACGATTTAAAAAAAAAAAAGGGACATGTAAAGAATCCTATAGACGCCGTTTGAGTACAAAATTAATGCTTTATTTGCTGGCTAACAACTGACTTCGAAGCAAGGACGGATGTAAGACACGAAACCAATATTAAATGAAAGTTTAATTTGCTGTTGACATTAAGCCTGTTTTTAGGACTGCTCCAAAGATCTGTCAAAAATCTGCATGAAGATGGGTGACATGTGCTCCGCACGGACATTCAAGCAGGAGGGAGAGAAATTGTCTGGGCATAGAGCTCTCATTTACTCGTTTTACCTGTATCAGTACCGGAGTGTTGTAGATATAACAGAGAAAGTTAAGTTGAAAAAAACCCAAACAACATGTATATTTCAGTGTTCGTGGTAAAAAAAAAAATAGCACGATCGCAGGGGACAAGCAGCAAGGTGAAGGGACAGGAACATGCAAAAGAATGAAATAAATTGCGACTTGAATGCTAGAGTATCTTTCAAGGCTCCGTCATTGATTTGTTTAAACGTAAAAAGCCCCGGAATATAACACACCAAGGTTTTGCGGGGTGACTCTTGCTGAGCGAAGCAAAACTTTTCAAAAACCACGTCGAGCTGAAAGGCGTTCTTTTGACGTGGGGAACATGAATGGGACACGTAGAGAATTCAAGACACGAAACGAATGTAAAAACGAAAGTTTAATTTGCTATTAATATTAGGCCTTTCTTTAAGACAGTCCAAACGGAAAACGGAGGCAGCGAGGCAGACGGGTGCAGACAGAGCCAGCTGGGTCTGAGCCTTCTTCAAAGATCCCGCTTTTACCGGCAACATTCGCTTACGGCCATACCACCCTGATCACGCCCGATCTCGTCTGATCTCGGAAGCTAAGCCGGGTCGGGCCTGGTTAGTACTTGGATGGGAGACCGCCTGGGAATACCAGGTGCTGTAAGCTTTTGGTCTGGGCTTTTCTTCCACTTTGACACGGACGCCCAATGGGTGCAGTGGTCATCTTCATAGCCTTTTACGCTGCTCGGGGATTCCGCTTTCCGTCCGTGCGGCGTGCCCTGTCTCTATGCTCCAGGTGCGCCGAGGGGCAGCTCAGCCTCGTCCTCCACCGTTGTGCGGCCGGGGGCTTTATTTCTTTCTTTTCGGGCAAACACCGGGGCAGGACGATTTAAAAAAAAAAAAAGGGACATGTAAAGAATCCTATAGACGCCGTTTGAGTACAAAATTAATGCTTTATTTGCTGGCTAACAACTGACTTCGAAGCAAGGACGGATGTAAGACACGAAACCAATATTAAATGAAAGTTTAATTTGCTGTTGACATTAAGCCTGTTTTTAGGACTGCTCCAAAGATCTGTCAAAAATCTGCATGAAGATGGGTGACATGTGCTCCGCACGGACATTCAAGCAGGAGGGAGAGAAATTGTCTGGGCATAGAGCTCTCATTTACTCGTTTTACCTGTATCAGTACCGGAGTGTTGTAGATATAACAGAGAAAGTTAAGTTGAAAAAAACCCAAACAACATGTATATTTCAGTGTTCGTGGTAAAAAAAAAAATAGCACGATCGCAGGGGACAAGCAGCAAGGTGAAGGGACAGGAACATGCAAAAGAATGAAATAAATTGCGACTTGAATGCTAGAGTATCTTTCAAGGCTCCGTCATTGATTTGTTTAAACGTAAAAAGCCCCGGAATATAACACACCAAGGTTTTGCGGGGTGACTCTTGCTGAGCGAAGCAAAACTTTTCAAAAACCACGTCGAGCTGAAAGGCGTTCTTTTGACGTGGGGAACATGAATGGGACACGTAGAGAATTCAAGACACGAAACGAATGTAAAAACGAAAGTTTAATTTGCTATTAATATTAGGCCTTTCTTTAAGACAGTCCAAACGGAAAACGGAGGCAGCGAGGCAGACGGGTGCAGACAGAGCCAGCTGGGTCTGAGCCTTCTTCAAAGATCCCGCTTTTACCGGCAACATTCGCTTACGGCCATACCACCCTGATCACGCCCGATCTCGTCTGATCTCGGAAGCTAAGCCGGGTCGGGCCTGGTTAGTACTTGGATGGGAGACCGCCTGGGAATACCAGGTGCTGTAAGCTTTTGGTCTGGGCTTTTCTTCCACTTTGACACGGACGCCCAATGGGTGCAGTGGTCATCTTCATAGCCTTTTACGCTGCTCGGGGATTCCGCTTTCCGTCCGTGCGGCGTGCCCTGTCTCTATGCTCCAGGTGCGCCGAGGGGCAGCTCAGCCTCGTCCTCCACCGTTGTGCGGCCGGGGGCTTTATTTCTTTCTTTTCGGGCAAACACCGGGGCAGGACGATTTAAAAAAAAAAAGGGACATGTAAAGAATCCTATAGACGCCGTTTGAGTACAAAATTAATGCTTTATTTGCTGGCTAACAACTGACTTCGAAGCAAGGACGGATGTAAGACACGAAACCAATATTAAATGAAAGTTTAATTTGCTGTTGACATTAAGCCTGTTTTTAGGACTGCTCCAAAGATCTGTCAAAAATCTGCATGAAGATGGGTGACATGTGCTCCGCACGGACATTCAAGCAGGAGGGAGAGAAATTGTCTGGGCATAGAGCTCTCATTTACTCGTTTTACCTGTATCAGTACCGGAGTGTTGTAGATATAACAGAGAAAGTTAAGTTGAAAAAAACCCAAACAACATGTATATTTCAGTGTTCGTGGTAAAAAAAAAAATAGCACGATCGCAGGGGACAAGCAGCAAGGTGAAGGGACAGGAACATGCAAAAGAATGAAATAAATTGCGACTTGAATGCTAGAGTATCTTTCAAGGCTCCGTCATTGATTTGTTTAAACGTAAAAAGCCCCGGAATATAACACACCAAGGTTTTGCGGGGTGACTCTTGCTGAGCGAAGCAAAACTTTTCAAAAACCACGTCGAGCTGAAAGGCGTTCTTTTGACGTGGGGAACATGAATGGGACACGTAGAGAATTCAAGACACGAAACGAATGTAAAAACGAAAGTTTAATTTGCTATTAATATTAGGCCTTTCTTTAAGACAGTCCAAACGGAAAACGGAGGCAGCGAGGCAGACGGGTGCAGACAGAGCCAGCTGGGTCTGAGCCTTCTTCAAAGATCCCGCTTTTACCGGCAACATTCGCTTACGGCCATACCACCCTGATCACGCCCGATCTCGTCTGATCTCGGAAGCTAAGCCGGGTCGGGCCTGGTTAGTACTTGGATGGGAGACCGCCTGGGAATACCAGGTGCTGTAAGCTTTTGGTCTGGGCTTTTCTTCCACTTTGACACGGACGCCCAATGGGTGCAGTGGTCATCTTCATAGCCTTTTACGCTGCTCGGGGATTCCGCTTTCCGTCCGTGCGGCGTGCCCTGTCTCTATGCTCCAGGTGCGCCGAGGGGCAGCTCAGCCTCGTCCTCCACCGTTGTGCGGCCGGGGGCTTTATTTCTTTCTTTTCGGGCAAACACCGGGGCAGGACGAAAAAAAAAAAAGGGACATGTAAAGAATCCTATAGACGCCGTTTGAGTACAAAATTAATGCTTTATTTGCTGGCTAACAACTGACTTCGAAGCAAGGACGGATGTAAGACACGAAACCAATATTAAATGAAAGTTTAATTTGCTGTTGACATTAAGCCTGTTTTTAGGACTGCTCCAAAGATCTGTCAAAAATCTGCATGAAGATGGGTGACATGTGCTCCGCACGGACATTCAAGCAGGAGGGAGAGAAATTGTCTGGGCATAGAGCTCTCATTTACTCGTTTTACCTGTATCAGTACCGGAGTGTTGTAGATATAACAGAGAAAGTTAAGTTGAAAAAAACCCAAACAACATGTATATTTCAGTGTTCGTGGTAAAAAAAAAATAGCACGATCGCAGGGGACAAGCAGCAAGGTGAAGGACAGGAACATGCAAAAGAATGAAATAAATTGCGACTTGAATGCTAGAGTATCTTTCAAGGCTCCGTCATTGATTTGTTTAAACGTAAAAAGCCCCGGAATATAACACACCAAGGTTTTGCGGGGTGACTCTTGCTGAGCGAAGCAAAACTTTTCAAAAACCACGTCGAGCTGAAAGGCGTTCTTTTGACGTGGGGAACATGAATGGGACACGTAGAGAATTCAAGACACGAAACGAATGTAAAAACGAAAGTTTAATTTGCTATTAATATTAGGCCTTTCTTTAAGACAGTCCAAACGGAAAACGGAGGCAGCGAGGCAGACGGGTGCAGACAGAGCCAGCTGGGTCTGAGCCTTCTTCAAAGATCCCGCTTTTACCGGCAACATTCGCTTACGGCCATACCACCCTGATCACGCCCGATCTCGTCTGATCTCGGAAGCTAAGCCGGGTCGGGCCTGGTTAGTACTTGGATGGGAGACCGCCTGGGAATACCAGGTGCTGTAAGCTTTTGGTCTGGGCTTTTCTTCCACTTTGACACGGACGCCCAATGGGTGCAGTGGTCATCTTCATAGCCTTTTACGCTGCTCGGGGATTCCGCTTTCCGTCCGTGCGGCGTGCCCTGTCTCTATGCTCCAGGTGCGCCGAGGGGCAGCTCAGCCTCGTCCTCCACCGTTGTGCGGCCGGGGGCTTTATTTCTTTCTTTTCGGGCAAACACCGGGGCAGGACGATTTAAAAAAAAAAGGGACATGTAAAGAATCCTATAGACGCCGTTTGAGTACAAAATTAATGCTTTATTTGCTGGCTAACAACTGACTTCGAAGCAAG